>LUCH01001336.1:21550-58896 GCA_013368495.1 Paragonimus heterotremus
AGCAGTTAACTAGATCTGATTTGAATTGCTCCAGAGTGGCATTAGAAGTAGGGGTCAACTGACAGGTCTGATTATAGAGATTTTCAAATTGTACTTCAACCTCTAACTGATCATCTCTACGGCGTGGGCAACAAAACTTTGGTCCTAAAGCTAGTACTTCAAGTAGAGTTGTGTCAAGCGGAATTTGTGACAAGTTATGCACATACCTTTCTGGGTTGGCCGGAAATTGCGATGTAGGCTTCTACGTTTCAATCACCTCGGGCGACCTTTCTCTGGAGTGTTATAATCGAAAGCATATTAACAAAGGAACAGGTCATATGGGATTTGCCTTGGTTAGGCCACCCGAGGTGGTTGAACCGTAGAGTATTACAACTTGCTCGTAACGCTGGGTTATTCTCAATCGATAACCTGTTAAACACGACACCAAAACTGTTTGACTTCATTCGTACTAAATTTGGTGCGGATATCCTACAATTGATGAACATATGAGGCAGCTGAACTTCATGTATCCCTATAGATCTAGGAACGAAAATCAGTTTATAGGCGCCGCCTCATATTACAACTACCAATTCGCACGTAACTGTGAAGGAAACTATACAGACAAAATCCCGGAAGCTTATGATCTATACAATGCAGAAACAGATTCCAAAATGGCTTCCGGTATATGTCACTGGAGAATTGTATTGTCGCTGAAACGTTCAAGCAACCAGTGTGAGCAATCGCTAGGCGTGTTCTGACTACTGGTTGCGCTATGGAGCCAGCTTACGCAATCACACTCTCAGTATGCCATTTTAAATCGAAATTCTCGAGAAATGCTAGATAGTTTAAAAACTTTCACCTACCCCGATTTCCTTAATCGGTAATAGATGATGGTGTACCTGTCTTTGCTTTGGATTTGGCAACTATTTTCAGCATGCTAACTCATAACCCACGCGTTCAATTGATTGATGAATGAAATGGTCAATACTATCGTACGTTCGTTACCACAGATTCACTACAAAATGCTTACATATACCGCTTATCGTATACTAACCCTCTTCTTCGAATTTCTCATGGCAAATAACTGTTCTGATTTTGCAATTGCATTGTACGCACATTTTGGTTTCGTTAAAGCTCGTCCGTAATTTATATCCTTGCCAAAGCTGGAATTAGAATAACGGTCACTTTTCATGAGGCAACTACATTGACCACTGTGATATTGACCTTACACTAGGCACAGCCGAATTATCAGATGAAAATGCTCAGTCACATTCGCATATGTGTACCGCTCACACTATCAAATCGACTCAAGAGGTGACATGGTAACTATCTTTTCAATTCCAGTAAATGATCTCAAGACTGGGAATTCTTTCTGAATAAAAATAAAAAATGTTAGTGGACATGCTGAGTCGTATTTCGAATACTGTTGATTGGTGGGGGAATTAGGTTTATATAAAGTTAACATCGCTCTCAAATGATGGTAGCTGTCACATTTTCAAAATTTCCAGTCAATTTTTTTTGCAGACGACTGTAGCCAAGCTTTCACATGAATTGGTCCAGTCGTGCCTGACGTAAATTTCACAGAACAGTGGTCAGCACGGTTACCTCGTGAAAACGTGGTAAGGATGTATACTACTGATGATTCATAACAAGAATGAACCTTGAATTTGGCGCTTCTTTCCAAAGGGGCTGACTGGAAAGACTGTGTAAACGCACCAGATGCTATTGCCTCCAAGTGATATTTAATTTATTTGGACGAAAATTCATTACTATTGCTCAGGAGCAAATTTTACGTTCATACAAAGCTCAGAAACTTGTCCGCGGCAATCGGATATATATATATATATATGTATATATATATGCGACTATTCATAGTTGAAGTAATCGATCAGAACATAAAGAGCACAACGGCTTGATAAACATTTCTAATCGCCTAGTGTTGTACGGTGGTGACTACTAGATCACTGATCACAAACGAATTTAACGCGTCGGTCACTCTACCTTGTATGTCTGCACATCATACTCAATATGCAGGTGTTTTAGATGATCATTTATAAGTTTGAAACTCATTTGAAAAATAGAATTGGTCTAACCAGCGATCAACGTCTGATGAGGATGAAAAAATGTGACGGAGGCCAAATCAATAGACGTGTTCTATCTGCGCCTGTTGGCACAGTAACCTGGTGAGTTTTGGTTGAACTCAGCTTTGTTTGAGTACAACGTATGCTAAGTAAAGGTGCACAACATGATTCGCTCAACATGAGTTGTGCTAATTAATATTATAAGAGACAATCAAGGTGGTTTAAGGTTAGTAAATGTGTCTGCATACACCAGTAATTAGAGTGGGTTTAACCGACTTGTCGATTAATAAAGCTGGGTTCAATGAACAGTTTTCACAGTGACACCTCTAGTAATACGCTGTTCACCAATCTTCAATATTATTCGGTTCCACGGCAACAGTATAGTGATACCGTATGTCTTAAAAATAGAATTGTTGCTCTGTATCATATGACGTCTCTGTATTACGTGTAAGTCATTTGTGTAACTCATATCAATTTATCTCTGAAAAAAACTTTAGACACCTGTCTAACCTTGATACCGAAATGACAGCAGATAACAAGAATTGTCCCTCCAAAACTGGGATTGTTTCACTTGGTGGTCTAACAAATCAAGCCAGTAGGATTTCGTCCTTTTTTTGATTCACAAGAGACTGAAAACAAATTTGACTCGTTTAAATTCGTTTTTGCTTTAAGGTATCTCTCAACTCTACCATGAATCTACAGTGTTTAGCAGTGCTCCACAGTTGACAAGCGAATGCCTCAGTATTTAGCGATCACGTTCAGATCAAGAGTGCAAGCATGCTATTCAAATACAAGTGCTCTTTGAATATCAAAAGTAAGATGAGAAGTATAGACTGACATTAGTCTTCTGGAATATATTACGTTCGTAGTCGAAAATCAAATGCGTTGTGGCAAAAATCAACCCTGTATTCTCCAATCAGATCAGCCAATCTACTCAACTATCCCTCAGGATATTTTCTCTGTGTACCACCCCTGACTAATTTTCTCGCTGACAATCCCCACTCTAAACAGAACAAACCAATACCACTTTATCGCTTTACACAACGGCAGAGACGTTTATAGTTGATGAACATTCCTAACTAAGCACTTCAGAATGTCATCAAATGACAATCCCTTAATAATCATGAGACTAATGCAGTGAAGGCGTTCACAGCAAGTTTTGATTTTAACTCCTGAGTATATTTTTCCAGTCAGACGCCAACCGAATGATAGTTATTTCAATGTTTGGATGCGTTGAAAAGTTGCCCCCTTTTGTTCTGGTAGGGAACTAGATGACTTCCAGCATTTCGCAACCTCCAAAATAGTCTGCTGAGCTCCCGTATACTCTGCCATATTTGTTTAAGATCCAATGATTTAATTGTTCGATCTCGTTGAAATTTGCATCATGAAGAATTTTGAAAGCGGAAGTATCCTGCATTCGATTGAGACAGTGGTGAGTGTTCATTCATCTATAAGTTGTTTCATCTTAGCAGCACCTACATACCGATAGACCTAGTCGATTGTCGACACGTGCTCATGTGGTATAAGGACCGTTTTCACAGACTTCTGAAGGCCTATTCATGTTTACGTGTTTGCTTGATTGAGATTTACATTTACTGGTGATCTCACGATTTGATGTTTATTGTTCCTGCTACTTCCTCCAATAGCTCGCTAAGAAAAATACGGAATAACACAACTTTTTAACAAAGTGAGATGTAACAAAGCCAGTTAGTTGCACACAAAAGTTAGTACGGAACTCAAAGAATTATCCGTCAGATATTTTGAACGACCGCAGAAGTGTAATCTGGACTAAACCATTTGAGTTCCAGTGGAATGAGAAATGTTAGGCTCACTATAGTTACACAAAACACTGTCAATAGGAGTTACATCATAAACACACAAAGATGGAGCACCATTGTTCCAAATTTCCGGCCTGAACAAGTCTGATTAAGACAAAACTAGCCTAAGATGGTCAACAGTTACGTCGGACGTATCATGACGGCGCATAGTGATTTGTGTCAAACACATTACCGCCTTCTTTCCGTTGTACAAAACCTATCATTATGCAATTCTGTTTGATGGCCATCGGCCGTACAAAAAGGACTTACATTAATGGTTTGCAGAAGTTACGTAAGAAGCCTGCTGAAGAAGCAATTCTACTGTATCCCAGTGAGGAACTACTGAACTGTTCTTAGGTACAGTTAAGTTGCTTGCAGTTAGAAAACTTAGCTTTCGGTCTGCATTATAAAATACAATCACATAAACCTAATCGTATTTATAGTGTAGCTTAGGTTGAGAAACTAACTGACCAGTTGTCTGGCCTCCAGTCAGTTGCTTCTGACAACCTAGTCTGGCTTAACTTCAAACCTCCTGACATAACTAATGAGTTTTTCACGACCCGAATCAACCATCACAAAACAACGCCTCCAATCATTAAGAGAATTCAAATCGAAATGTATAGTAGTACTTAAGCCAGATGAAGGATTTGGGGCAGTCATGTTAGACAGAGATGTGTATTTCAAGTTGAACGTCAACCACAATTGATCCCAGCTGTCGCATCCCCATAGACTTTCCACTCGGCCCCTTTCGAAAGGAAGCACTAGACTCCAGTTTCGCTCTCATTAGAGCTCGTCAGTAGTGCATATCATTGCCACTGCCGGGACTTGAACCACGGACATGCTGTTCATGAGACAACCGTTTTTACCACTGCGTATGTGCGGAAGGTGCCGCCGCTCACCGAACCAAACGAAGTTACTGCAAATAGACTCAGTGAGCAATGTCACTGACAGAGAAGGTCACATAGGACAGCTTCTGCTACAACTGCGCATAAATGGTAGCGTGACGTACGAATCTATTAAACCTTATGGATCGTCGACATTTTAGCTTCAAGACCAATCTAAGATATACGACTCAAGAATGCTTCTTACGGTTATTTTGAGGACGATAAATTCAACATACCATAAACTGTCACGTTAATTAGGCACCATATTGACTTCCTTAAAACAAAAGGCTCAGGAATATTCTATTAAAAATTCTTTTGAACTATCCAGTAACAACACAATCTCAGTCTTGAGAAGGAGTTGGTGTGTTCTATAGACTTTCAGTCACTGCTCACGCATTTCCTGCCTTAAGAGGCCATTGATAATATTTGTGAGTTCGTTGAAATCAGCCACATTACTTTGCTTCTACCTAACGACATTCTGAGAGAAACATTATCGTTATGCACTGGAACGTCAGCTTCCATTTATTAGACCAATGTTACCATTAACAAGATTGGATAGCCTTGGGAAATCTACTAGGGAGACCTTGGCGGACTATTATATGTTGAGGATTCAGCATGAGTTAGCAACGGATGTAGTGGGTCTGTCATATTGTGGTAGATTGTCAGGCCGGAGGTGCGAGTATTCGAACACTCGGCGGAGTGCCCCAACGCGCGGGGAGGCACTTCTACAAACCATCAACCATCGGATGGCGAACAACAGGGGCAATCGGACGAGTCGTCGCTCGACCGGATCGGGACAGACATGACAGGCAAAATAGAATGGACGACGAAGTCGGAGGCGTGATTATTCCATCACTGGCGGAAATATCTTGATAGTGCCGAGGAATACGATCAAAGGCAACTGTGGATAGATGGAGGACAACACGAGCGACCGAACGAGCCATTGCTCAACAAAATCGGACCAACAGACGATAATTGGCAGGCGGAAATCCCCCGGATAGATGGCGCCGATCACACACGTAAACCTGATGGAAATGCACACGACGAGTGAGCGGAAACCTCGGGGTGTTGTGGACTGGAATACTGATTCATAAACGCGAGCGCACGCGTAGCATGTGAACTAATGTGTTGAACAATAAAGATTGTGCTTTATTGAACGCCTTTTCGATACAATATTACTAACGCTGCGTCGAGGATACACAGGTATTCATTCGTTCCTGACGGACAATAGGTAGTCTAGTGCTACACTTAAATGTTTATCCTCCCAACTTGAAGGTAACGTGCACATATTAGAATGATGATTGTTTGCCGTTGCTAGACATACTCATAAATCGTCGGAAAGATGGCTCTATTAAAAGAGGTGTCTATAAGAGGTTCATATGGTCCGGTCCGCACCTAAACTTCAATAGTTTCACACAGGTCCCTCAACAGCGCGCACTTGTGAATACACAACTCACATTAGCAAGACTAATCTGTACACAGGATAGTCTCATGGAGGAAGTACAGTCGATCACGAAATGTTATCCATAATTGTTGGTAGATGCGTATAGTAAATCGGAACCGTTGCCCGATCAGGTAATCATCGTGAGTAAAAGAAGAGTTTCGCATATAACTGACTTTTAAAGACGATTACAGTATCAATCAAACGAAGCAGATACTAATGAATTCAATTTAACGAACATTTAAAGCATCAGAAATGTGTGTGCCACCCTGGACCCAATAGCTGCTTGTGTTTTCAGTCAAAGATCAGTCCGTCTTTGATACCTCACACTGTGTTCACCAGGTTGTATGTAACTGTAAAGGGAGTTACGTAGGCGGAACCGAGAGGTATTTGATCTTCAGCGTGAAGAAACATTTCCATAAATGGATGCAGAAATTCGTATTACCGGAGAGCAACAACGTGGCTGAAACAGGCTAGCAACCGACATCTGCAGATGCAAGGCAGATCCTAACCAATGGTTAAGTTATCGACCCACTTCACGAATTTAGAATCCTGTTACGTCACTCCAATCCGAGATTTTCGCGGTTTTTATAAGGGGATCGCAGTCAATCGACTGAGGCCGGCCTTGTGTGTTCAGAAGCAGTCGTTCTTGGGCTTGACTGTGCCCTGGACCTAATGTCCTTTCCTAACCCATCGACTGACAATCCATCCTACCACCATAACTGTTCGATATTAAAATACAGTTCCATAGTATTGTACATTTGGTACTAATAAATCAATACGAAATGCTTGTATGTACCAGTTTTCGAATTTTGACGGCTTTGTTCAAACTTCTGAAAGGAATGGATGTTTAAATTCTGATTATCATTTAATCACTCACCGATCACCGGACCTTGTCGACCCCAACGACAATGTTTTGTTCATCAATTCGGAGATTCTTCTGAACTGGCGGAGATATTAGATAACTTTTTAGTGGTACAAGAATCCATACGTGTCAGTGAAGCTGATTCGCGTTTTGTAACCGTTCTTTTTCTGTAAATCTGCTGAAATCTGGTGTTTTTTATATCTGGTCACAAGGACGATGTTTATTAACATGCTGATTCGATCTTATCACCTACTGGTTACATCAGATATAGCGTTCAAGGACGTTGTACTACGTAGTGACTAGCGGATGGCATGATATCTGGCAGTCCAATTGAATCGCACTAGTTGACATCTTTACGGTGAAGATCAGACTGCATATGTGAACAAGTAATATCACCCGTACATTGCACAGAGGATATGTTGATAATATTTTTTGTTTTGTTGATGTAGGTTGCCTGCATAATTTACGAACAGATATGAATATTTAGCAATATACATTTACCTTAGAAATGTCATATCAAACAATGTGAGTGTATCACAGACCCCAAGACGAGACCAGTCACGCGCGCAAAATAGTTGTCTTCATTTTTTCATCAAGATAATCGAATCAAAAATTCGATTTGATCTAGTCAGTCAAACACAGAATGTCCTGTAGCTCTCTGACTTGATTATTCATAAAAAATCTCATTAGAACCACTACAACACTCGAGGGTCAGGTTACTGTCTAAAATAATGGCGTATCTCAGGGTAGACTGAAGACGTGAAAGAACTTGATAGTCCTGCCGATGTTGATTCGTTTCATGAAAACAATTACACGGGTACAGAAAGGAAACTGTTGACTTACGTTAATTTGTGTCGCTATACGATCGGTGAGGTTTAAAACATAGTAATAACAAGTTGAGCCAGTACCTTCAAATATATCATCTGATCTGCCATTAACGAAGTGATAGAATCATATGTGCACCAAAATTCAGTTGAAAACTGTCCGTTTGCTCGAATATATGTTAGTACTGAAGTGATAAGAGTAAATGAACAAATTCAAAGAGAAGACAACCAAAACCAGCTGAAGTTTTGAAACTAAAACTGGCCGCCCGAAGTTTTCCAGTGGGCAATCTGTCCGAACTTGTCGTTATCAATTCATGCCTATAGCCAGTGCGTGAATTCATCGACTAAAGCGCTCTATACTAGACAAATTTGGAAATCGAATAAGTGTCAGCTGCAGGTCAAAATATCTTTCTTCAGTCAGTTGTATCTGAGTTAGTGAGCATAATCAGTGATACATCGGCGGCACAATCACCTACTCGAACACTATTAGATTCCTGCGGGCAAGTTTCATGTCAGTGGATGTTAAATGTTTCTAACGGCCAGCTCATTTGCACAAAATATTCACAGCATTCATTTTGCGAGTAGAAATGGTTCATTATAGTCTATCTAGTTACACAGTGTGTGGTGTGTGCGTAAGAAAATTCGTGCATATAAGAAAGGATATCGAAACAAATATTCAAACATTCAGTATCTGCTAAAACCACGATAGTTTCAACGTCAGTTAAGTTAAGTCTGTTTACTATGAAGTAACAAGCTTTCTGTAACTCCGATCAATTGTTACCGTCTATCAAGTTTTGTTTTAGTGAATGATGTGTTGCGAACCTCATGTTTTGGCCAGTGTGCCTATTAACAGATCAGTAACCGCAAATGCCTAACCACTCGACTGACTGATTGCAGACTATTGCTCACTAACTAAGCTGGAATATGTTTTACTATTCTAGTTCGAATTGTCATGTCCGTTCTGTCATTAATAACTTCTAATTAATGCAGGTAAAACCACAAATCACAGCAGAGAAGACACTTTAAAGCGCGTCTCATGATTAATGGTAAGGGTTAACTGTCTGTCTCAGTTAATGTGGAGAATTCCGCAGCCCAATACGTTCCATTAATCACCGGTGTGATCCGCTGCCTTGTGCAGGCCAGTAGGTTTGCATAGCAAATAAAAAATAATCCTTATTCGTTACCCTTAATTTCACCTCCTTCTTATTTTTTTCGAGTGTTGTTTGACGAAGAGATTTGTGTAAACGTTTACTCGTAACTGATAGTTGAACAATTATCTTTAACATCCCGTTTCATCCGGATAATAATTACTGGCTAGTAAATAATAGAATGTCCAATATTTCTGGCTTATTTACGTAAGAACAACTAATACTTCCTGAAATTAGTTACATCCCACTGCAAGACATACCACATCAAAACTATCTACTAAATCTCGTACTATATCATTGTGATGCGACATCTCATTGGATACGCGTTGTTATTAACACGACAGCACACAATTATCCTGACATCTTCAAAAACAAAAGGAACACATATGTGGCTTCTATCTTTCTATTGTCACATTTTCAATCAAATGTAGACAGCTTATCGAACAAATGTAGCAAGAAGGAACGTTGGGATTAGAATCAGACAAAACGAGTGTTTACTAGGTAAACTCGTAAAACCTCACATATTACCAATGGTATTGCATACATGTAAACGAATTATCAATACAGCACTGTTCCATTCTAGCCATCGATTTTTGTAAGGTATTCAACTTTGTCAAAATATCCATTACCATGCTGTTTCGTATGGAGAATCTATGTTCATTAAAATTACAAAAAAGCGAGCTGATAACAAGTCCCCTTTACTTTGTAGATTTTGCATAACAACGGATATTTCAACTATGTGTATGATGGGGTGTGACGATACTAAATCAATGTATTCGATGGGAAATACACTACTGTAATTAGAATGAAGTAACGATGAGAATTGTAGGGTCAGATGAAACATTTTGTAACATAAACAAATTATACAAGTCAACAAAGTGTTTCACAGAACAGATGGTCAGAGTTCCACCACTTCACACTGCTATGATCCCCGTAAGTACAAAATAAAATCCGAAAAACACTGAATATGTGTCATCAGCAGATTTGTGTACCTAATGGTTATCGCCTTAAAAACATTGTTTCACCAACCCCCGGGACTTTTGGGTTTCGTAATTTTTTCACACTGTGAGATATACTATATCAATATGTAATGTTCGTAAGGTTGTATACTCATGTCAGTATGATCTGCACTCGAAACGAGAGATTTGATGTTCCTTCTTTGTTGCCCAGCGACACGTAGACGGTTCTACCATGATTTCTATCAGCGACACACTTTTCATAATGTTATAGCCGTAGAGGATGTTTGGCCTGGGAAGTTATTTATTACACAAAATCCATTACAAGGTGGACGAATGAGAACTATTTTCTACGGCTAACTTTTGTTTGTATCCGCCGGGCAACAATACAGCGTCATTCACCTCGGTGACACGTCCCACGTAGTGCACGTACACGTTACCAATGGTCGATGTTGGTCCCTCGTCTTCTTTGCGGTGAGACCCATCCTTTAGTTTTTGCTCGTACTAGTACTGCTATACTACTCACAGACGAAGCCACACTTTATACTGTACACCAATCACCTGCTAAGGCCGTATGAAAGAGGTTCCTATCTGACCTCATCGGCCAAACCTCGGATACATTTACAGGATCATTTAACATTCTGAAAATACCAAATCTTTTAAACCCCTCAGTTTGCATAAAATTGAAGTACATAGTATACAACAAAGTTGTTAGCGGAATAGAAAAATATATCCCTTGAAAAGGTTACTACACAATATCTGAACATCGAGAGCACCTGGTAGAAGTTGCGTTCCAAACTCTTTTTGAAGTTTCTATGGAGCATTCCGGCAGGCTGTCTACAAAAGAACTGAAAACGGATAAGTTTTCACCATTATTTTCACTGTCAGCCGTAGATCCATGTTTGTTGAAACTTATGAATACTTACCAGATAATTATGATCTAGAGGCTTTTCAGTAGATTTAAATCGGGATTACAAACTAGGTGGCCTGACAAATTTAATCCGAGCAAACTAGTTAACAGTTCAGGATGGTTGGACTCATTCGTGGGATATTGCCTTGCAGGAATATGCAGCCCGTTTTCATATATACACACACATGCACCTTAATGAATGACATCATAAAGATGCTAAGTATGACCGTATCCGAACTGCAATCTCAATCATCTTACAGTGTAGTCGGTTCGTTTATGCTCTTAAAATTTATTTTGCTCCAAACTGTCAACGATCACCTATCACTGGGGTTCTTACCAAACATGTCACTTCGATGAGATTATACCAATAACTTTCTGAAATTTTTGAACTGTTTAACCACAATTTCTGTTTTTCACTATATAACACCCCTAACTTAAATCAGGTTTAATTTATCCGTAATTAGGGAACATTACCTGTCTCATTTATCATCAACGGACCTTGAGCAATATCTCAGACTAACCAGTTCAAAGGTGCACTTATTGGCTGAAATCTTTCGCTTCACTAAGCAGCACTTACTAGATCTTGCACCTGACTTGCCCTGAAGGGATTGATAGTTGTTCTTCACTACAGTTATTCACTTGTGGTGAACTTTCCAGAACAGTGCACCGTGATCTCTGAAGTCGCTGATCGTTCGTTCGCAGAAATAACTAAGTAAACGAGGACGTAAAAGTTTGTCACTTTAAACTCTCTTTCTCACGCCTTATCACAATCGAAAGAGATACAGTTTATTGGCTAGCTAAATCTGTCTGAACATTTGTGATTGATTACCTACTCAGTATTGTCGATCTACTATCACTGGCTTAACATGTCGTTGCATGTAATTTTTCTGAAGACACCTGTGTGACAACAAGTCACTGCGTTTTCAGCACATTTCTGATTCGGCTTTCATGAGTAATACATCTAGAGGGTCGATGTAGGTTAGCTGCAGAATGGTTCTGAGACTGAATACCAATATACTGTTTTTTATAGCCTTTTTAACAATGAAGTAGACAATCACTCGTGATGCATCATGAAATTAGTAGGTTAGACATTTGGAGCAAACATTCCAAGGTTCAGGGTTACAACTTAATGGACAGTCCTACAAACTGTATAATGTGGTCAGATTCCGGCTGTTGTTAACAGTCGGCCCAAAAATATTCCACAAATGATCTCTGAAATAGAAACGGTCGTTCTGTTTTTTATTCAGCACGAAAATCGCGAACTGCCCAGTGTATCAAAGCTGTAAATTCTTTCTGGATTTAGAAGAACTTTACTTATGTCTACGTTTAAGTTATGACATACTGATTTCGAGGTTCGCCTGAGTTTGGTACTTTGAGCGCCAATGTAACATACATTTATTTATCGTGAGTTATAAGTTATCGGTGAAGCACACCCAGGCAACTTCGTAGAGAAGCAGTGTGAGTTAAATAGACACTAAAATTTGCGAAGAGAAATTGCATAGACAGTAATCTTACTTGGTATAGTTAACTACTTAAGTACTCTCCTTGCGAGGTATTCTGCATCCATGGCGTATTCGACATACAGCGATCGTGTGATAACTGTCAACCTGACATTGAACAGGATTTTGAAACACCTAGTGTAAACTGTAAATGTTTACATGGGCATTGCATTGACCTGTTAACAGAATGCGCTGAAGAAAATAAAACCTTGAGGGTATCGTTGTCAGTTTACTGCTCGTTCACATAACTGGTTGTATCAACGATTTTGAAAATCATTCTCGTAAAGTTTAAAACAACAATGTGTTCTATCATCACAAATCTTGGTCTGACTGCATGGAAACTGATGAATTACTTGTTAGACGGATACGGTAGCTTATTCCCATTAAGTCCCTACAAAATACATTCCCTTAGCTCGAAAACGGTAGGAAAAGTTAATATTAGGTATTTAAGAAATAAACAGCAAGCTGATCGTTACGGCAAAGAATACAAATTTCCGTTTTGAGAAAGGTCATTTTGACACTGGATAGATTACAGTCCTTCAGTACTGTGGCATTCTGTGGAGCATTAGGACTTTCCAAATGTCTTCATTTTTTACTCACGTCTAGAGCAATCTGACGGGTGACATGGATTCCAGACTATGTTTGGGATGAATCACACCAACAGAAAGTAAACTAAATGTTAAGAGGTTGCTACTTAAGGCAACCGCCAATTTTTGCTACAACTCTTCATTGAACAGTTGAATCATTGAAATGGTTCCGGTCACTCGATTGCATATGGTCGGAGAGGTTCAGCAACCTACGTTAAATACCTCATCCTTTTTCAAAGGTCTCAGTAAAATCTGCTCAGTACAAGTTCATACCACATATAGGAATACAGTCTGCTATGAAATTGTTGGTAGCTTTGTCTGGACTCGAACCGAAATCAGAAACAGCATGCCCAATGGTCGTCTCCTTAACAGGTCGATAATTACCAAATTTGACAAAAATACGCATGGAATTTTGGAACACTGCGAAGGAAATTATACCTGAATAGTCATTTTATACAGCAAAGCATGGAAAATAGACGCCACTAAATTATACTTCCAACCCTGGTTGTTATAGTTCATTTATGTCTATGCGTAAACCAAACCTTAGCAGACCCTGAAAAATGGGTTATTTTGAGTTGCACATGTGCGTCATATCTAAGCTAATAATGTATTTAACGGACCCCATTAAACAAATTCTCGTGTGATTAACACCTTATGTTGCGTTTACTCTTTCCACTTCGCCAACCTACAGGTGTATTGACTGATTTGAAATTATCAAGCGTTTTGGCGTTATGGCAGAGGCAGCTTGACTTATAGTATACTCCGAATGTCTAAATATAATCATCCTTGTTGTTTTAGAACTATAAAGGGCGTGTAATAAGAACTACACGGTCAGTAAATGGTCTTCTGAAAACGAGAGAAAAGTCGAATATCACATTAGAGCCTGATGCAACGAGACCTGCTCCTCAACCCAAATCCACACAAATGGGCGCTAAACAAATATCAATCCGCAAAGTTGTTGTTTCTTAATAAAACTGCCATATATGAACTGGGTAACAAAGTGGACATGACAAGAAGCTGTGATGGTAACATATTTCATTAGTGTAGTTTACAGTTCAGAAGGGTACAATAAAACACTTACAGTACTTCTTGGTATATTAATTTGTGCTAAAAAAGAAATATTCTTGGCTTGTAAACATCCTACATAACTAGGCCAAATTACTACAGCATCAGGGAAAAATGCAAGTTAATCAGGAATGAATAGAAAAAAGGAGCGAATATGGAGATGAAAAACAATAAACCGATAAGACGCGAGCGCCACTGAGTTTGATTCCCTGTCACTTTAGGTAACGTGTCAACCGAAGTTCAGCGCTTGTGTTTAGACCTAAAACAAAAAGCCGCGAACATTCTACGGAACCATATTTCAACGTTGGCATCTCGACGTCTCACTCCCAAGTAATGCCCTGGTCACTGGCCCGCCATTTCAAGTCTAATCCACTGCTCCCAATCAAGGCACGGCATAGTATGAGTTGAATTGCAACCGGTAAGATTTGTCAATGCCAACTAAGCCTGCTGAACAAGACCATTTTATTGGGAGACGCAGATAATCTGCTTGTCCCGAAGACATTTCGCAAATTTACTCACTGAGGACGTGGGGTTTCCAAATCAGACCAGTAATGTACTTGCTAAACTGATGGTCGAAATCGAACATTTTGTGAACAGTTTTTACTCAACTAAGCTCAATTTGGCAACCCCATATCAAGACTGCCTGTATATTTAGCCTCTCACTGAAAGGCTGATACGATGCAGACATCGTAAACGGTGTCAGTTTGAAGATCCCAATAAAACTTTAGCTATAAGATTTGTGATCCCATCAGACAGTCTACCAACTTCGAGGCAGCTCTCGAGGTGCACAGATATATCCGCCACCTCTAGTAACTCAGCTGCAAGGATGAAACGAGACGCAGATTCTCTGCAGCCTCGCAACAGCTCCCTAATCTCTCACGGTGCAAACGTTACGTTTAGTTGGTGAACTGTCTAAGATTTTTGGAGCTCTGTGTGAAGCATCACGTGATAAAGTTTTGTCGCATATGTACTCTGAATCGGGAAGTGTAACGCCTGGAAATATTTTTACATCAGCATACTCGCAGTCTGTTACATTACACACTTGGTTCTCATCCGTCACACTAATGGAAAGAAGAAAGAAATCTGAACGATCTTGTGGAATTCCTTTGAATAGAGTATGTGTGACGAGGACTCATTGAGAATGCCCCTTTCAGCGATAATTTACATCCGGAAATATGACGATTTTTGGACCCAGCGCTGTTAAATCAGTAATCTCAGAGGGCAGCTGTGTCAACATCATAAAAGATAGCAAATGTAGATCTTTTGTATGAGTGACACTCAATTGGTTCCTGGTGGAATGTGAAAATATGTTCAATGCAGCTCCAACTTGCCGTATTCCAAACGATGCTGTCCCTCAAGCTATTTCAATAAGGTTCCCCATCGAATTTTAAATCCATGATTAAGAAGGACAACATATGCCGTTAGTTACGGTTTGCAACATTCAGGTGGGAATTACGTGTGTGACTGTCCGCATACGTGGCGAATTATCAAAAGCGGCAAGTTAAACAGATGACCAGGGGCTAAATAATAGTTTGTTTCGGTCAGGCTAAGAAAGCCTCTTGGTATTAGATAACATTGTGACTGTGACTTTTGTCGAAACACTTGTGAGATGCATGTGGGTAGCGTACTATCGCTGACTGGACAGTAGAACCAAATACTTATATTACATAGGTCTATTGTTTATTAGAGTTGTGATGGTAACTACATTGCATGTTTATTATGTGATCCAGTGGTAGTATTTCCAGATAAACACCGAATCGCAGTAGAAGTAGTTATTAATCACATCTGCGAATCCACATAAACGTAGTTGAGTCTCCTAAGTGGCAATGCAGTTTTCAATGTTTACATTTTAGTACTTAACCTTTAGACAAGAGTGGGCTTCGTTTATCCCGGGAAACCATTAGGATCGGAAGACTGATCTTCAGTGGTAAGATGTAAATAACTGAATATCCTAGTTACAAACAGGCATATCTTGCTTTGCTAACAGTCAAGAAAAAAAGGAGCTCATAGAACACAGAATTACGAAGCTCACACAATTTACAATAAACGTGGGATTAGGCTCACGGGAGATAATCACGGGTTCTTAGAATGATTGACACAATATTTTAGATGAAGAATTTCCGAGAAGTAAGAATATTTTCCAGTTGCACTTCGTTTGTTGAATCAAGATCAGAGCTGTGACGAGGTTGGTGATATGACAGCTAAACTATTCTATGAAGGATCCATGTAGTATCGTTAAGCCATTGCGCAGACAGACAGAAAAGCAGACCATTATACACTAATTTTGTTATAAGGTTATGTTATTCAGTATACAAAACTTGCAGTAATAAAGCAGAAGAACACTGCTGTGCACAACTGAAATATTGATAGTTATTGAAAATTGGGAAATACTCCAAAGGTTCGCTTTGCGGTATGCTGTGTCAGATGAGTAATGAACCGATTTCCCAGTAGGGAATTCCCGTGGTCAGCGAGCCGTCTAGATTTCTAATTTATTGCCTTTCCTTGAGTGATATGTAAAACAATTTTCATCTCCGTCAACTAATATGGCCGCAAAATATCTGATTAACGTCTGTTTGACCTGAAATTAGCTATGTAAAAGGCTGTAAACAAATCGGTCGTGTAAACAAAGCGCTTAAATGTACACAGTGGAGCGAGGACAGCTAACCACAGGACGCGATAGACACAAGCGCTGTTGGAGCCGTTGTTTGATCTTCTCAAAATTATCTAGCGGCACATTCATCTGAAATGTACCTGTTCTCTTGTTGTTAGAGGAATTGTTTTATGCCTACTTATACAGGTTAGATTTCATTTAGAAGCAGCTGTACTTAAAGATCTTAATCAGTATGTGTCTTATTGGGATTTCAAGGACGATAGGCCCTTATTATGAAGACGTGTAAAACTAACCAATTGCATGTGATGTTCTTCCAGTTCTGAGGATCACAAGGGCCACAGAACTGAAGGACTCGGTACCTCGAATTACCTGCTCAAAATATACATTTACCTGCCACTTATTGTTCAACTTTACATTACTTTTCCTTAGAGTCAACTCGTCGTCAACTTGGTTGTTCACGATTGGCATGGGGACAGGACGGGTATCTCGAGCAACCGATTACTGTTCAGCTATAACTTGAAATGTCATCCTGCCGAATGAATGTGGATGAATGAACATGATTTAAAAGTGTGTCACTAACTAGAAAACCATGTTGTTTGAAAGCGGCAAGATAGAACAGAGAAGCTATTGCTGCAAACAATAATAGACGAGACGTTTGCCAACATCAGTCTCCCAAATCTATTTTGAATAACCGACTGTTATGGTGCGAAGTTCCTCTAAAGCATTTTGTCAGTAATAGAATAAGAGGATATGTAGCACAAAAGTTAGAATACTTCAACAGAGAGAAACGTTCGCTGAAAGACAGCGGTGAAAACCATTCCCCAATACTGATTGCTGGCAGTTGTAATAAACATTTTTCTTAACAATAATCTCCCTCGAATTAACGTCCAGAGAGGACTTGCAAACAGATTACCTCTGTTCAATTACCATATCACTCTTATCACGTCAGCAATTTCTTTATCGATTTTCTCTCTACAACTAATCCGGTTTGGCTAACAATGTGCAGTTGTATTAGGTTAGGCTTAGTTAACATGATACCGACCACAATGCTCGAATGAAACATCACAGTACTCTTTCACTCAATTCATAAAAAATCAATTGATTCAACCATTTTATTCGTCGCCTGTCATGTGGTTAGTTTCTTGTCTTGTCTGTTTATGCTTGCCTTCAACTGATACATTAGACATGGAGAACAAGTGAAACGCACAGGGGACTTTGGTGTGAAAAACAAATAAAATGGGAACCAGTCTGGAATGAACAAACACAAACAGAAGACTTCGATACTAGAGCTGTGTGTACTGAAACATTAACGGACAGAAGAGAAATCCTGGCAACAAACCTTCGTTTATGTTTGCTTGTTATTGAATGCAGCTGCCTATCACCTGTGGGCATTCATCTGTTTTGTGGTTACTCAGAAAACGCCGCGCTCTGATAAGATGGTAGAAGTGATATTGCCGCTGAAAGATCTTGGACAGAGAAGATTCGTCGCATTTTCATTGCATCAAATAGTCCATAATGTCGTGGCAATAAGAATGAAACCGCGACTCAATTTTGGCAGTAAACTGTGGTTCAGAATGATCTCTGTCCTCTTTCAGCAGGTTGTGATTCTTTGATGAAAACTGAGGTAGGTTGCGCACTTCCAGGTCAACAGTCCGGAAGTCGAATATGCATTTGTCTTTGACACATTGAAGTTCGTAAGACTTATCCGGTTCTGCATAACCACACATGTGTTCTGAGTAACTGTTATCTCGCACACACCCATTCGTCAGTCCTCTTTAATACTACTCCATGGAACTGAAAACTTTTTCTATATGACTGAACTCAAATGCCGCTGGTTATCAAAAGACCTCCTTCGTTGTCGAAATTCAACAACCTGGCGCTTGATTCTAGAATGTGAGTAGCAGTCTTACTTGTCAGCCGATGCTGGATTTTCTGCAGTGTACGCTCCTCAAACAGCATACGTTCAGTTAGAGGTGTGTACTTCAGGTTGTTGGTTTTGTCGCTCAAAAGACCAGCTCTAAAACGTCATCCTTTCAAGTATGTTGAAACTAGCAACAAACATCAGATTATTGGAAAGTAATGTGTCAAAATAATCCCACTAATCGGCACAAGAATGAAGCTCAAGTTCATCAAAAACACTCGTCAGGCCAACAACATGTTTGAATGTGTCTTCTTTGTTTTCAGCTACTCTGAGTCTTAGTTTGCGTAGAACCTGCGATACCATCAGACTGATGTACAAAACAGTATGTACTGGCTGATCTATAAGACCGATAACCGTCAAACACGTAAATCGCTTTCTCTTTTAGAAGTATTTCATAAACTACTTAGTGAATGGTTTCGGGAACATAATTTTCAAATTACAGTTGCTCCGCAACTGTCAGGGAACGGTGCCTCATAACAATTTAGGTTTCTTTAAAGAAATTCTCCAAATGCATATCGTTTCCTAAAATATCCTATTTCCATCATACATTTCTCAAGTGTATAAACTATTTCTCAAATGTTACATGAGAAAATTCGTTTGGCATAATACTTGATGAGCATTGGGTGAAAAATTACCTAGGCAACGTGAACAATACAGTCTGTCAACTCATTATTCAACTAGCCCGATCTACACTTGACCGTAATTATACACCTTAGACAATACCAGGCTAAATTTTGTTAGTAGGGTCATATCGACTGATCCATAACTCACTTCGGATGTGTGAACCAACTCACTGTCATGACAACCTTCAGTTATTGTGGAAACATCCTGCTGAAAATGCCACACACACTCAACACCAGGCCAAATCTCATCGCTTAACTGTAGTTTGACGTCAAATTTGTGAACTTGTTGCTGTTATCATGGAGAATGTGAGGCGTTTTTAGGTTGTTATTGGCAGAGAGTTAGAGGTGAAAGTTATCTCTGGTAAGTAAAATGAGCTAATTCAAGACACAAAATGACACCGGATTGGTTAACGTAATGATCGTCCGGTATATGAAAAAGAGGTCATTCAGTTTGGTGTTGTTATCATTAGCGTCTTAACAAACTGCGACTCACAATCTAAATTTGTGAATGTCGAACCACATTTAGCTGAAGGATGCACACTGTCTCCATGTTTGAACAAATAAGAGCACTTTTCAACTGATATGTTAGTCTTGAGTCCATCTATTTTCATATACTACCCCATTTAATAGAGAAGTTGTACAAAATTCAACGAGGCACCATGTAGACACAAGCGTCAGTTGCATAATGACCTTCATTCTTTCGGACGAAAATACACATGGTGTTTTCTAAACGTCATTTTACGGTTATTGACTGTCTAAATAGGGTTATAGATATGTAGTTATTCTATCTACTTGTTACAAGGTGAGAATAATAGCTGTTTGATGAACATACATAACTCTTAGGTTCCATTAAGCCAGATCATAACAGCTGACTTAGGCAAAATCCAGTCTAACTTTTTTCATGAGCAGGTAACAAATATCGTTCAGTAGGTTGTTTAATAAACGTACCAAGCGCCTCGTTTGATTTACACGCCTCGTCAGACTATTTTTGCTATATAGATCTTTCCTTGTGCAGGGGAACCGCGTAAGGCCTCTTATTATGATAAAGAACATATCTGTAAAATATTTGTCTTGTGAATTTTTTGCACTTTGCACTATGTGTGAGCTTGCAGTTACAAAGTCCATGGTTGTTTGCACTTATAAACAGCAACACAGTTTGCAACCGAGATTAACAGAAGAGCACGTATAAAGTTGATTACGCCAACTGAGTGTGATTTCATTCAATTCAAGTGAATCTTAAGGCAACTTACTTTTTATATGTTACTAATGCTAACTCACTGTTTGAATGTAGCATTCTTAGTGGCTCTAATAAGGGACAGTATTAAAAAATTATTGTTTCAACTTATAAAGCCACCTGGAGTTCAAATTCACTCCAATCGCACCTTACCTAATTTAATGAGTCTGCCACATCAGTTGTCACTCATAAGCTGTCAATACTCAGCTCTTACGTCAGGGAGTTTCTAGTGGCCGACTCAGTAATTCGGTCAGTGTCCTGAATCATGCAGTTTATATCCTATGACACTGTGAGATGGACGCGCAATGGAGTTCAGTTCTGAAACTCCCGCGTACTTAACTTCGTAGCTTGGTTGGTAGAGCAAGTGCCACGTTGAGATATTCCATTTCTGTCCGAACGAAGTCCTGATTTCTCGCAATTGACTTCTTTCTAATGTGACAAACATTACATACTGGCAATGCGAAATTGAACGCGGTTTAAACTACTGGCATGGAGATGTGATGGCGTTGAACGTTACATCCTAATGTACAATCATTACGACTAGTGAAGCGCTCACTGCGTGCGTACTGTGAATTAAGGGGAGATGCCCAAGTATACTTCCGAAAATTTCAGCTTGATCAGTTGTGACCACAATGATCCCAGCTACAAAGTGGTTTTGCCAAACGATAGTCCATCACTTCGATATTTTAACTCTGCCATCCAAAGTTTTAGGCGTTTATTCCATTTTAGAGGACTGAAGTCCGTTATTAAAAATGATAACATGTGTGTCAGAATGTTGAACCATGAATATACAGTATATAGGCTCATATGCGCAGATTCATACAGTCTGGCAACAGCGTCTTGCATATAAACATAAACAATGACGACAACTGCCACAAAAACATCAACAACAATGACAGCTTCCACAAAGGATCGCTTCACAATGTTTCATTGTGTTCACGCCATTACGGAAAACAGCCCGTATCCGTTCGTTCGCCAGTCTAGGAAGCATTGCTTACGATAAGAAAATTTAATCCTAATTAAGTTACCAGTTCGATCCCCACACCTGGTGTGTCAAAACAAGGTCGAAAATGGTCATGAAATGTCCGTTTAGGGATAAGCATCACAAAACATTACAAACATCACTTCCATCACTCACCGCCGTAGCCAATGCACCGGTACCGGATCGGACCTAGCTTAATTACTGCATTACGCAATATCTTTATTAACAGCATACAGTACCCTTGTTTCAACAGTCATAGCAATTTATTTTCCAAATAACTCTGGTTTGTACCGAAAGAATGTTTGGTTTCTGTTTATATTCTTAGCGTATGAGATGTTGAAAAACCAGAGTCGAAATGAAATCAGCACAGTGAGGACTTCATGCTCAGTTATCGCCTTATGAGTCTTGACAGTTGATAACCAATCATCCGACCTTGTGAATAAGTTAATTCGACAGACGTCACTCACAGAATGAAACTGAGTTGAATGCAGTTACTTTAATCTCCTCAAACTCTTATTCCCGATTTACATCAGTGGAATCGTTCGATGCCCAATACTGTGTACGAAACAAACTTCAGTTTCAGCAAGGTCAATAAAATGTACTTCTTATATAGTCTACAGAACGTCAAGTGATTCAACCGGCGGCCATCCGACTTCATGGACACTGATCCGGGTATCATGTCCTGGCAAACCACTAACTTCAAGCAAGCATACGCTGAGAGCTCTAAAAGCCACCAGATAACGTTAAAGGATTTTCTGTGGCTTCGATACGATCAATGAAATTGCCACTGTCTTCCACCTTGGTCTGAACTGTTCGGCCAAACAGATTCATCGTCAAAAAAAATGTGAGTGAAACATTTAGCTACATAGACATTTTCCTGTTCAGCAGACACATACCCGTTCAGAAACCAGTTTACTTAGCCTTAATGCGCGTTGACAAATGTCTCTCCCATCCCAACCCCCACATGGAAAGCGTTTACTCCTTCGGTCTGGTTTTCTAGTCAAATTACAACGTTATTCAGTTCATCGCCTTCATTTTCTTCGACGTCGATGGCGGTGATGGAAATTTTTACTAACAGCAGACTAACCGCATCGACCGACTCGTCCAAAGTCATGGAGCGAGACTGCTGATGGTATCCCTCCCTGAACTTGTCTAATAACCAGCGTTGTTCTTAGCCACTGTTCACTTCCGACCAGGGCTCTCAACAACCTTGTCATCACCGCTGCCGCACAAAAGAGAATGCCAATTTGAGATCCAATGAACCATCACAGTGCTTCTTAATAGTCAATGCGGTTGTTGAACGCAATGATCAAAATCTCTTTCTTGGCAACCCGCTTTATCTCCTGAAGGTAGTTCCGCCCTGTCGCTGAGAGGAATTAGTAAAGCTACCGAACTTGCCCAGTCGGTCTTGACTTCAACCACTTCGGCCACCACTTCCAATTTGTCCAAAAAGCCGTAAACTGCCCTATCTAGGACGGTTACTAGCTTATTCATGTTGAGTTCAACTCATGTTAACTAAGAACGCGAGCTGTACAACGGTGGACAAGAAATAGGCTCCAACGACGCAAAAAATGTAAACATTGATTTGCACACGGTAACACCATAGGAATTAAAAAAAGTCAATGAGAGATTCGTATTTGGAAAATATCATTTCTTGCTAGACGGCTCTTCAGGGCTTATTTTATTTTTCCGATGAAATCGGTAATTTTACAGGTAAATCCGCCTGACTACCAGCCAACAGTAAAAATTTGGTCGTTCAATTTCACCGCAGTGAATGAAAACAAAAAAAGAAGGGTTTCCAAGCATTCTTCGTTCAACGAGAATAGGACCAAACTTTTCAACTCTCTCCCAGTCATATCTGCACTAACAATTAACAGAGGTAAACAGTGGGTAAAAACTACACCTTCAACTTAGATGAATTCATCAGGTAGTCCGTTTTCAACATCATTCCCTAACTTCCATAGAACATAGGAAAACAGAACTAGCTGAAAACAGCGCACGTACAGTGACCTAGTGTTTGCTGTTAAACTGTTATTTTCCTGAATGACCACATGCTACACTGTACGCATAATTTTAGTTTACTGACAAATAACACCTTTCGTATTTTGACGTCCAGATGTTAAAAATCTCGTTGGATCAAAGTGTTGACAAGCAATTTAAAGATGGGAACTTTGTTCTTCTGTAATGTTCACTTAATCCCAACATCAAGACAAGTATAAACTCAACTGACTGTCCCCTTCCACACAGTCCACGGGCAACCTGCTAACCAGTAAACTTTTCCAGTTCCTGCAAAAGGCCATAAATTCAAAATACTAAAAATTATGCTCAATGTTTTATGGCATAGGCTCATCAATCACTAGCGACAGTGCATCAGATTTGTCGTAGATCAGATAAATTTACTTCATTTTAAAACCCATAATATCAATGAATGCATGTATTAGGAGTGTTTCACTGTTGCACACATTAATCTATCTCATTTCTCTCTTTTGCCTAATCTTCTATGAGAACAAACGCGCGCGAATTCGTGGGGACCCGGAAAGGACTCTTGAGGATAGAGTGAGGACCATCTTAGGACCAGGTTCAGAAATGCACACGAACTCGGACGCTATCTTCACCAAAACGAATTTTTGAAGACGGATATTTTCCATGCAGTTGCAACATCATGGCACGCTACGAACTACGATTCATTATAAGACGTACAAAAATTGCGAAACCCAATGTTAGAATTCAACATTCCACCTTAGATCTCATGTAAGAACGGTAAAATTCCCGCGAAACTGTCAAACATAACAGCGTTAATACATTTATCTTATGAAGTCACTGATTGTCTACAGTGAGAACGATCCATCTCAACACATAGGATAACGTTTACACAACTTAATCAATCGCAAAGAAAGATCAAAACGATTAAAACGGTATAAAAAAACGCGGATTTGTTATACATTTTTTACAAAGAAGGAATCTGGATAACTTAGTGTGGTTGAAGAAATCATGAACACCCTTTTTGTATCATTGCTTTTTGTGCAATAATCAGATGTCATATTCAAGCGCATCTACAGTGCAAACGTCTGTTGCGTAGAGCATCATTCTGAAGGATGAGAAGAAAAAAGAACACAGTTGATCACCAGTCATTTAAAATGAGTGAAAACCGTTAACATTTGAGACAGAGTAAAAGTGAAACAAATCAATGTTAAAGTGTACTTCCTAAGAATTCCAATAATACCACGACCATTTGCCAGTTTACACTAAATAACCTTTAAATGTTTTCAAGAGCCTGTACAAAATTTGAACATGAAGCACAATATAGTGTTAGAGGTGTTTTTTAACTCGCAAATCCCCTTCAGTTTTCAAGGTACAGCGAATATAAAGGTAGGTAAAGTTCAAAGGAACTTCATGTAGTCAACAAATATTTGACAGGGCACAAATAATAACAGTCGTATGATAGTTCATACCGATGGAAACAAATACAGTCACTTGAACTTCTATAAACTTAAAACCACGGCAACAACATTGAAAGTTTAACCTGTATTGTGAAAAATTACCATAGAAGCGGAAAAGGTACAAGGACATATCGCGAGAGTTATTGTAAGGGAATTAGATTGAAAACCAAAAGTTAATACACTGATTCAACAAAACAGAAACTAATCCAGTTTCACTTTCCCAAAACGCGTATCATGCAACAACATATTACTCGTAGACATTTGTTGTTCAATCGCTGCTAGCGATTTAGGGTAATTCACTCAGTAACGCATATTCGATAAGTCCAATAACGCTTATTCAGACAGTCGGGTTAACGGGACTATCTTCCAAGTCCAAAAAACGTCAGAAAAAGTAATCGAAAGGATTGGAATTTATACGGTACTGTTTAATAAAGTTACAACAAAGGTACTATTTCACCTTGAATGGGAATTAACCGGGTACACATATTATCCAGCAAAGAAGTTCAAAATTGAACAGCTAAGCACGTGGTCACAAACAGCCACCAGTTAACGGGAAATGACCTCATTAAAACAAGCGGATACAAATGAGAATGAGAATATGTCAAACAATACCAAGATTTAAGTTTTAACAGATAAACAATGATAGCTATAAAAAGGAAGAAAGTAAACATTTTGTGTACAGTTATGGTACAAAACTCATTATGATCGTTTACAAGACGCATTAAAGATAAAGAAAGGCAAATTAAAGATCGGTTTTCTACAAAGAAACCAAGCACACCTCAATCGATTCTTCGTTGCGCATCATACCAAACAAAAGACGATAAACGTACCAGATGAATGTTAACATGTACCAACATTTGCATTATATGAATAACGTTACTTCTACGTCTATTCATGCAAAATATTCATTAACTGTTAAAATGGAGACAGCCCCACGTAGTACCCAACTAGTCCAAACGACTGTCCGTACTTTGTGCTATTATGGTTGATAATTGGTTTAAAATCCAGTTTGCCTGAAAGTAGCTAGGTTGGTCCCATTTGCTCATTTGTCAATCTCATCATCTGAAGGACAAATAAATGTAGTCATCCTGGTAGTTGGCAAATAATTACAAGACCTATTTCTTTTGAAATAGCAGTGAAAGTTCGAAGTTTTAGGTTATTTCAAAATTGAACACCATACACACTGGATTGCGGTCACCGCATTTGGATAAGCCTTTCGGCCAGCCCACTTTTGGACAGTCTGTTAGGTCTTTGTGGTACCTAAACCTCCACAGGTCTAAAGTGAACGAAGCAAGTTTTTGCGTTTTTTCGCGTCCAGCTGCACATTTATTCAACATCACGGCGACCGTTCGTTACAATTCAAGTCTAATTCACAAATGACATCTTGATCGGTCCATAACAGAAACGGGTCTAACTGCCTCTGATATCCGACCGATTTACGTTTGTTCTAAATGCGGAGGTGTAGAATTTACACAGACAAAGACAGCCAACAAATAGCAAGTCTCTAAATTCGGGAACAAAAATGTTACATGACTCGGAAATTGAAAATTGCCAAACCTGACCTGTTGGTCGTCCTAGTTCTAATTGATCACGTCAGGTAATTGCAGTTTATTCCGCCTTCTTTACATTCAACCAGAAGTACAAGAGTAATTTTTCTATTTTACAACACAAAACTTGGACATGGATTTGGCTGTGAGTTTAGTAAATGGCGCCCACAATGTAGCAAAACCAGTCACACCCAAGTTTTGGTTAAGTTGAGTTGATTGACTAGTTCAGTAATCAGCTGTACATGTATATCGTATTGACTGTCAGCATCATTCAGGAAGTTGTATGTATGTTGTAAACTAAGAAATGATTGTAAGGTTTGATTAAATATTTATAAACCTCTTTGAGTTAGGTTGATGGATTTTATCTAGAAATATCATAAGAGATTCTGGATATGAATTAGAAACAGGTTCATACTCCCGACCAGCTGTAACGGAACAAAGTAAACTGCTTTGTGTAAAACAGTCAACGCTAGCTGAAGTTAGTACTGGCACGCCTCATCATAAGTGTAAAGTAGAGTTGTAAACCTTTGAAAGAATACCCTGCTTCGTACACGACATAGTAATGCGCTTGACAGAAAGAATTATTCCTCTCGTAATAATTTACACAGAAAATCTTGTTCTCGCCGGTCCTCGTTAATCGCCCTTAAGACAAACCAAAATACGGATGCAAAAAGCAGCTTTGTTCCATCCCAAAAACCTGTGTGACAAGGAGAAATTACACGGTATTTATATAGTGCCTGGCGACCTACAAACACTCTCGGATAAAAAAAATCGAAAGACATTCATCAAAAATGGTGATCAAGGTCACTAAGCTACCAATGAACATAGAGAACTTAAGGCCGAACAGGTAAAAATTAGCAAAGCTTAACTCTCAACGGTTTACGACATTTCTGTTCGAGGGAGGAGACGGTTTCGAGCGAAAGGACATGGACACCCTAATAAAAGTGTTGAAGTATGTTGGTTACTATCGGGAACCGATTTAAATGTTGACAATGTTGACAACATCGTCACAAACATCAACCGAGAACCTCAGTTAGCATTCCTTCTTACCATCATCATCGAAGATATCACCACAACATCGATTCTGTTTGTTAGCTGAATGCCATACAACCACGAATTAAACGGAAATCACTGAATAAAACACGAGATAGTGAAAGGACAGAAACTAGCCACTTTTAACAAATATGTTAATGCCTATTCATTCAACATCAAACTGCCTACACCTTACAAAAAGAGAGCCAAATTACGAATGAAAGTTAGGTATCACTGTTCTTACAACTTTCGCTATCCCCGACGTCACCAATTGTTTTATGCGCTTTATTCTTGAAGGTTACTCATTATGAGATTCAAAACATCTCAATAACTGAAGTATGAATGAAGAAGAAAACTTTTCACATCGTCTCTTACGAAGATTCGTAATATGAATGCCAATACATTCTGTTTTTCGACACATCCGTGAACGTCCATGAAAAACAATCTTCAATGTTTTTCTAACTTGAACCAAGAAATTGAGAACGTCCTACGAAACCAAATTTCAATGACAGTGTTCTCATGTCCGTCATCCAACTAGAACTGGTTCTCTCCAAACTAACCTACAACTCACAAAAATAAACGGTATAACATGAGGCGGACAAGATATGTTAACGCCAACTAGGTCTGTTATACGAGATCATTTTACTCGGTGATGGACTGAGCCTGGTGGAAACTGATGACGTGATGTTCCCAAATCACGCCGATAATACACTGCTAAACTGATGGGGAAAATCGAACATTTTATGACCACTTTCCACCAGAATAAACCCAGTTTAGCAAGTCCACATCAAGACTGCCTGTATACTTATTCTCTCGCCGGAATACTGAGATAGTGTCGGAATCGTACATTTTATCAGTATGAAGATGCTATCAAAGTTTTAGCTGTAAGATTTGTGGTTTCATCAGACATCTTACCAGCTTTGATATAACTCTCAAGATACACGATCTTCTCGACAACCTCGAACTACTACTCTCAACCATAAAAACACGCACAGTAACTAATCATTCTTGAAAGAACACCATGCAGGTTGCTGGTGCAAGAATCGTACCAACTTGATGATCCGGAGGCTTCAAGGAGCCTAGGATATTTCGAGCTTCTTGTGATATCACGAATGCCCGGTGGCTGACAGCAGAAATTTGAGTTGTATCATGTGAAACCGGACAACACTTATGCGTTGCATGCCGAATGTGTACCTACTATGCCCACCCATTGTCCAACAGATAAGGTTCTGGACTACAGGCAAACGTGTTGTTGTTAGTGTAGAAAGCTAGGGTTTCCTCTAGTTTGATACATCAGTTTGTGGTTGATGACGATGTGACTTACCAGCAAAACACCGATCTAGCTGGACACAGAACAATGCATAATAGAAACCTACACAAGTAGCCCAACCTGAATTAGAGCTTTCGGAACGACAATCCTATGGATAGCTGTTTACTCCCTAGTCACTACATGCCATGGTTGACTTGGCGATGGAGACCGCCAGGCTGCACATCAACCCTTAAGCCGTAGAAGATCAGTACTGTTCAAAAGTAGACAGTCGACAACACAACACTAAAGCAGATGTTCATCGTTGTCTCATAGACGGATATCACGAGTGGTATCCACCTGCTTTCCATTCCTCAGCACCTAGCTTTTAAGTAAACAGTTAATACTACACTGTCCGTCCGCCACACCAAATGAACTAGTGATAAATTAATCTTTAAATGCATCTGGACTGTAATCTTCGACAATCACGTGCAGAGGTCCATCGATGCTGTAACCATGTCTTCGAGTACGATAGTACAGACAGGACTGTTGTTGGGCATCTAGCCAGGCAGTGACTTATCTGAATATTTCTTGAGGATGTTTGTAACAGCGGTTTGGCCAGGTGTTCCACGTCAAGCACCCACTGTACACTCACTATGAAGAAGTCGCTGGAAGCTGAGGAGATAGTATTATGCTAGGGTCCTGAAGCTTTGCTTCATCAAGACAACACAGGACGACAGCCAGGGTCACCAAGGTAAAAGGCCTGCTGACTTATATACATAGGTAGCAAGCGTAAACTGTGTATATAGCAGTAAATGTATACGATTGGGCCGGTCGGGTAAAGACAGCTCCTTACTGTTTGGTGTGTCATTCTCCCGACCCTGGCTTACGTCACTAGCAGCATACGAGACAAGTCTCTGGGGTGCGTTGAAACACAAGTTTGTAGAAGTCATCGAACTAACATGCATCTGAAAACAAAACGGTTGATACAAATGATCTAGTTTGTTAAAACTTGTTGTGACGCAGAAAATGACCAACATCACTTCAGCTAATGTGTAAAATTAAAAACATGGGACAGAAAGCATTAATAGCAAGAAGTTAATAACTTCCTCTTATCTAATGAAGTCGCCGTTCCAATCCTATTCTATTTTATCGGTGACCAACCTTCTTCTCCCCTCCTTAGATATCTTTAACAAAAAGTGGTAATATTGACGAGTAATTTGGCGAATTCTATAATTTTAAGGAAGAACCAATCGCGAAAAGTCTGGACCTCGACTGGATTCAAACCAGTGACAGAAACAGTAAGCTCAGGCCTGGCAAGTGCTGTACCAGCTGAGCTACAAAGGTCGCGCCGAGAAGTCAGCAATATTCCACACTCAGAATCAGTTAACTGCCCAAACCACTGTGTCATGTAGAATTCACCAAATGACCTGGTGAATCGTCTGCTCAAACAGGATTTATCAATTTGTTCACGCCGGAGTTCATCAATGTAATCAGTGTTACTGATTCCAAACGTAAGTCTGAACTCCCGGCATAGTTTCGTAGCTTAACTAGTTAAACACTCGTCGCGTCTGGGAACGCTGCCGTTCGTTCTAATTCAGTCGAAGTCCCGTCAACTGGTAGCTAGCTGATTTACCCAATGAATTACACGCGGAAGAACTCTTGAATTCAGGAGAACAGTACACATCACATGGGTTGTTGAAAAACGATCGACCGAATTTCGTCCGACTTAGTACACACTTGTAGAACTGAATCGTTCTTACAGTGGAATTTCGCGCTAACGGAAAAAATGTGTTCACTATTGCTGATACTCCACCTTCGACGAGCTCACCGGTTTCCTTCATTCTATTCTGTAATCGCTTGATGAACACACGACTTCTGTGGTGAGACATTTGGTAGCAGTGATAAGGTCAAAGGCATTGCTTCAACATCTCATCCAGTTCAGTATACAGTCCTCAACCCCTGATTTGCTATTTACCCAATTTACTAATCGCTGTCAGCTTACCCCGTTTAGTGGTAAAGCCTCATTCTCAGTCACCACAGGTACCGTTGTTCTCTCCTGTGCAATCCTTCCACATTCCACTGATAAATGGATTGAGAATACCACAACGTTACCAGCAAGTTGTAATACTCTGCGTTTCAATCACTTCGGATGGCCTTCCTCTGGAGTGTTGTAATCGACAGCATATTAACAAAGGAACAGGTCATATGGGATTTGCCTTGGTTAGGCCACCTGAGGTGGTTGAAACGTAGAGTATTACAACTTGCTCGTAACGCTGTGTTATTCTCAACCCATTTATCAATAACATGTTAAGTACGACGTCCAAAATGTTTGCTTTCATTTGTATTAACAGTTTGGTACGGATATCCTACAACCTTCTACATTCTACTTCCCATGTTAGACGGCGCCCATGTCCATACCTACTCGCACTGTTTTAATCAAGTGGGTCCATAGTGCACCAAACACTGTCCAGTTTGCCTCGCCCTCCTCTTTGGATAGTTTGTCAAACGTGTCATTTTGGTCGTGGATACCTAGGCCGTTTGTTAAGGAACACATATGTATCAACCACTTGTTTTTAGGTAATGGATATTTAATATGAGAAAATTTCTAATGGTCGTCATTGTTTTACTTGAATGATGGAGTAACCTGGTGAGTAATTACTGGTCAACGTGAGTGATATCCTGACCTGGATATTTCATGCCACTAAGGCGCCCAGTGAAATTAGAACGATTCCTTAATATGTTCGACGTTTATAATCTCTTTCGTTTCATCCTAAGGAACCAATTCATTTCTCAAACGTGTGTTTGCCCACTTCAGGTACTGCTCCCTTGCTTTTTCTCTGGTTTTGTTATGAGAGAATCGTATACTTCTAATATAACGTTGAAGCACCTATGATGCTGTAATGGTATTATTAATCAAAAATATTTTAATGCTACTGTTTTATTTCATTTTACAGCCTGCCAACAATTTTTGTCCACTCTCCTACTAACCAAAACTGTGATCTTAATTCTTATCTTCATGTATATGTATCCGTCGGTCTAACTAGATGTAAACACAATGTTAATCTTCACGTAGCCAGAGCTCTAGACAAATCCAATATTCATGACATTACAGTGCCTATGACGACAAACCTACAGATCGTTTCTAATCGATACTGAATGCGTACATTCATCAAGCCATCTGTGAGTTCTAGTATGATAATTACTACTGTGTGATTCAAGTATATCGGATCGATTATCATTCAGTTGGTGAGTACGTTAGAATTTCCAAATTCACGTCTTGGTACGCATCAAATATATTGTTAACTTGACCAATCAAACTCATCGGGTAACTTACCCTAATGCACTGTACGTCCCTCGTATGACATATTACCTTCAGATTCCACGACGAACATATAAACTGTGAAATTCGATTGAGTCATATGGTAAATGTCAAAAGTACATGTCTACAGCCAGTAGGATGAGTTCAAAAAACCCGCTCCAAAATAAGTGTGCGAGCAACCCCGGTAGCGACTATTTGTCATGTTCCACTTATAAGATGATGAACACCGTGTATTGTGATGAAAGACAAAATGGTTCAAAGTCCTACTTCTGGAACAATTGCAATCAATTAAAGTGATACGATGAGCTAAGAGCCAGGTAAAAACAAAGATTCATTAATGGAACTGCACATCCGTAGTGTATTTTCCCCTCAAGCTTGCAAGGTAAAATCCGAAGTAGTGTAGTGTCCAGGATTGATGCAAAACAATCGTACAAACAGCGTTCGTTTCAAGCGAATGTTTCAGCAAAATGGTTCACACTTAACAATAACGAATCCTTTAAATGTACCGTTCATCAGGCAGCTGTGTGAACTTTCTTTTCAACAGTGCCACTGCAGAAGTTGACGCGGAGGCAACTATCCCGCCTTCAAACGAACATTTGTCAAGTAATGTGTCGTGCTTTCATTGTGTGTCACAATAGGCCGATTGTGTCAGAAAACGTTTATCGAGAAAAATCAAAAGATGACATATAGCTTGAATAGCAAAATATAGTGAGATTCCCAATTTCGACCATTGCCGAGGTCATTAGTCTTCGATTACACAGACCCGACCTATGCGCATAGAAGATACTCCTTCGTACACTTGATTTTCAGTGATTTGCATTCAATCGGGCTCACTGTCTGGAACAGTTATTGTAACTGTTAACAACCTAGTCCTCACTGTTCAATCACCGATCATATGCCACATCTGGGTTACCACTTTCATAATGATCGTGTTATAACTAGCCTGGACAGGAACAATTTACCACAAACCAAGCGCAAACTTTTGTACATATCTAATCAACACCAACAGTCATGTTGATGTCACCATGACTTTCGTGTTAATTAACAGACTTGGCAGCGATAAAACCAAGAGAGTGCAACTACTTAGTTTAGCCGTAGTTCAAACAAGTACGTGCATGTTACGTGGGCTCATTCCGTACCTCCGGAAGAACTTTGTCTTGTTTATGCGAATTCAGTGATCCCTAATCAACCCAAGCTGCTACCACCGCCGCTGTAAAAAAAAAGTGACCCTATGAAGTTTATGATGTTAATTTCACCTGCAGTCTGTTGTGAGACCATGTAGTGGAATTGTGCAAACATTCGTTGTGATTCATTCTGAAAGTAACCATATGACGGAAAATTGCTTTCTGAATTCAGTAAACTTCTATAAGTTTTATCAAGACGTCATAAAACGCAGAAACAATAACTGACTGTTAACGTATGACAACAAAGGTTACTGCTAGACTCAACACATTAATTGGTTAGTCTCGGACCGCACCTATACTGCTACCTTGACGTGGTGCTCGGGCTTCCGTGCTGTTTTGATCCGGAGGGCTATGCTCATTAGGACTCCGGTCTTTCCAGAGGCAACCCTGTCAGACAAGCCAAAAATGGGGAAGACAGACGAAAATTAGTTACACTCATAGGATTGCATGTCGCACTACTGACCGCGAAATAGTCCTTAGGTGACAACGCACGGTTCTCTGGGCATATTGCAAAATTATTTCCATAGTTGTGGCGATGCTATCTTCCGAATCAAGAAGAGGAGCACTCTTATCGCCCAACCGTTGGCCGTGACCACTGGCGTATTATATAATACGCCCGAAAACCATCCGGTGTCATCCAAAAGCCTGATGTGACTTCGTGTACATCCATTGCATAACGCAGTGCTTAGAATCAGACAATAGTGTCTTATTCGCTGCGCCTTTAGGCTAGGCAAACCCCTCACTGTCCACTGAGTCAGACTTTCGAGTCACTGGCTCCGGGTGGGGTCTCCCAAAAAAACCCTGTATTCTGTTGCCTCGCAGGTCAGACTTTTGAGTCAGAGACTTGTGGTGGGGTCTCTCAAGCCAACACCCTTCCGAGGAATAAATGACCGAGAAGTATCAGAAGTAACCGTTCTCCCGACAGTTGCATGATTCAACCACTAAGAGTTTATCGTTTTGTTTCACCCCTCAAGTTTCCTGCCTTCTCCTTATTCTCAAGTGATAATTATTACCCAAAGCCGAAAGAACTGATAAACGTTGGCTCCTCTAATATCCACACCCTCCAACAAGTCAGCCACCAAGCTGTCCTGACATATATTCTGTCATATCTGAAGCACGATGCGTATTGCATATCGGAGAGGCGAGTCTACGATTCTAGCACCGTCATTCACTTGAGCTCACCTCTAGATAACTGTCGATGCAGGTGCTCCTCTCTCGGAATTTTTGGTGACGCTGAAGCTGAATCTCCTGGCCAAGATGGAGTGGGAATCACACTGAATTCCACAGCGGAGCAATGTTTGTCTGATTGGTTCTCAGTGAACAGTCTCTTGTGTGCTGTTAAACTGGGTATGTCGGTTAAATTCTGTCAACGAAAATCAGAAAAGCGCTATCTATCCATCATATCCCCGTACGCTCCAATGAGCAGCTGTTCGGATACTACCAAAAGGTGCATCCAATCACACTGTTGTTGGCTAGATGGTCAACACTCAGACTGTCATAATAGCCAACTATTTGAATGCTAGCGTTTCTCCAGAGGGGAAGCGCCTGGGATGTGTGTTGGATGTCGGGGCACAACGGAATGACCATGGCTAAAGACTGCTATAACTGTGCGCATCCCACGGTCTCTATATTTCGGACACCGCATTCCAAAACAGGAAGAGGCACTGTGAAACATGAAAAACCCCTGTTCTCAGTCATGGGTAAAACCCGACCACATAGCAATCAGTTACACGTGGCAACATTCTTTTAAAGAGTTCGGTGCAATCGCCTGAATTGTGATCATGCTGTTGTGGGTGCCTGTCTGGTTTTGTCATCCACTCAGAGAATATATGCTCGTAAATGCAAGACCATCAACTGGCATTCGAGCAAAAAGAGTATAAAGAACACTTAATGGGAAGCACTGGTAAACAGATTGCCCAGTTTGAGTCAGGTGAGAGATCCTAACGAACACTGGGAACAAAAAGCGGCAGCTACAAAGCATGATGTGAAGAGATATGTTTCGTAGGGGCCGTTTAGTTACAACAGAAATGGATTTCCGTCACTTAAATAAACCTCACACACAAACGTCAGTCGATCCCACGTGGTTATGAGTATGACGATAACCGTCGAAAACTTAAAGGCAAGCTGAATAAACACGCGCAAAAACCATGAACAACATTTGTTCGAACAGTCGAAAAAGATAGCGAAAGCCTTTTTATCTGCAAATAGCAGAAGGCTGCTTTTCCTTATCCGTGGTTGTACTGGTAGCTGAATCGGTGTAAGTTAGAACTTAAGGGAAGAAATTTATTCACTTATCACTGGTCAATCGCGCCAACTTTACAGGTGGACTGAATATTTTGAGGAATAGTTCAGCTGACTGCAACCAGATCATGTGGACGATGAGACCCGAATGGTCAGTTGTTGCGATACAGATGGCCCTCCGTCGGAAGCAGAAGTGAATTTTGAGCATAAGTTACTGAAGAGTAACAAGGTTCTTGGTCCAGACCTTCTCCCTCGCTATTCCTTCCAAGAATGGCGGGGACAGTTTAGTATCAAAACTGACGAAACTTCACCAAACAATTTGGGGAACTGACGATGTACCTCGTGATTGATGATTATAAACAGTAATTCCCATTTCAAAAGGAGGGCCCGAAGTTTACTTGACAAACACAGAGGCATTAGTCTAGTGTTTGTTGAGTCCAGGTTACTCACTGACCTCATTTTACGTCGGTTCACAAAGCCCAGAGAAAGTCAGATATGTGAAGAACAGGCAGGATTCCGATCCGGTCGAGGGTGCGTTGATCATATTTTTACCTTGCGACTGATCTTAGAACATTGATACTGTTATAGGCAGACAGCGGTCGTGGTCATCTTCGAACCGAAAACTACTTTTGATTCAGTTGCTCATAAAGTTCTTTGGAACTGTCTTCTCCGTAATAGAGTACCAGGGAAACACTTGAATATAATGATGTCACTGGATGTTCACTTTGCAAGCAGGGTAAGGGTTTATAGACAACTGTCTCGGACGTTCATCAGTTCTAGTGATGTTCGTCAGGGGTGTCCGATTTCCCCCTTCCTGTTCAATTTTGCCATGGACGACATTCTGGAAGGTGCGTTTGAGAAAACTGGTGAACTTGGTTTTGAGCTTCTTCCTGGCGCTAGAGTGATCGACCTTGAGTATGCGGACGACATTGTCTTACTCAGCTCCTCTGCCGAAGACATGCAGACCATGCTGGACAAGTTGAGTGACCGGGCTGGTTTGTATGGAATGCGCTTTGCATCTTCAAACTGCAAAGTGTTGCTTCAAGACTGGATCATTTCCGCTCCTACTTTATTTACCGCAGGTGATCCGCTTGAGACTGTAGGCAGCTTCACATACTTGGGTAGCAATATCTTATCAGCCTATAATATTGCTGATGAGATGCCAGCAAGGAAAGCAAAGGCATGATTTGCCTTTGCCGAACTGCTTCATTACTGGCGTAGAAAAGACGTTCCGTCTTCGTTAAAATGTAGGGTGAATAATGCTTGTGTACGTCCCGTTCTGCTCTTTGGTTCGGAAATGTGGCTTGTTTGCAAGGAACATATCAACAGACTTACTGTGTCTGACCATCGTTGTCTCCGCTAGTTAGCTCACACCAAGTGGATTGATCACCTGAGCAGTGTGGCCGTTTGCGTGCGCGTATTTCGGAATGCTCGGGAGGCGCAACCAATTGGTGGGTTACTCACGTTGCGAAGCCCAGGATGGTTGGGTCGCGTACTCCGGGCACCATATAATGAGACCACCAATTGTTGAGTGAAACCGCGTGACGGCCAACCAACAACTGTTCCATTGAGCAAAGTGGGTAGTTGTCGCCTGCCTGGATGGAGTCCTCGTGATCACCCAAACCACTGGTTAGAAACGCTGTCCGAGATGGCGATGTGTCGCAGTCAATGGCGTACCTGTATCCATACCATTTCTAGTTCTTACCTTTATTCTTCTTTTATTGATTTCCAACCTTCTTAGTAGCGTTTTCTTCCAGGATATTCCACGTCACTGTTGAGATGAGTTGTAGCTCAAGCAAAGGCACATTTTGGTCAGGCTCATGACTGCTATGATGATGATGATGATGATGATGATGATGATGATGATGATGATGATGATGATGATGATGATGATGATGATGATGATG
>LUCH01001336.1:59071-127940 GCA_013368495.1 Paragonimus heterotremus
ATGATGATGATGATGATGATGATGATGATGATGATGATGATGATGATGATGATGATGATGATGATGATGGACCGGACGTTGACTGGATGTTACGTCACACGGTCATATTCATTTGTTTGTGTGTGGTTTGACAGGATATGATTGACCTTTGTCTACGATAGTATCAAGTACTAAACAAATGTTTTTGAAGGCAGAGGTTAGGGTCGCGTACTCCGATAGCAGTCAATTCGGCGGGCGCCAAAATGTGCCGACCGACTGTTTTTCGTTGATGGTTGGCAAATCTGTAGACCACCTGGAATGCTTTGTTGACGTCTATGCGATGGTTGGTGTCAGCTAGTGTACATCGATAGCACTAGTAATTGATTTCCGATAACCGGTTTCAATCCAAGCTGAATGATGTTCCTTCATCCTTTTTGACAAGCGCCAAGTCGTACAACCAATGTACTCCACAGTACAACAGGGGCATGAAAATGAATACACTAACATTGATTAGTCATTGACTGATAGCTTGTCTTTCAGGTTCACTCGTAACATCAGCATTGTTGTGAAGCAACTTCTTAAGGCTGCCGCTGAAGAGGTACGTCTAAATGGCCATTATCTGCACCGGTTGAATTTCTTTGCTACGATATCCTCTATAAACAGGAGTTTTATAAACACAGCCTTCTTTACACCTGTGGGTATTACTTCATGCAGGATTTTGGCCATCATATTTGAAATGATGAATTGCTCCGGAAAATCGTTTTCCCTCAACAGGTTTTGAACTGTTCTCAGTTCCTGTTGTACTATGTCATCCGTACAAATCTTTCTTGTTCAAGTTGCCAGGTATTGGGATAGATTTTGTTTCTGTTTAAGGGGCACAAAGCTGTTGAAACTGGTGTATTGACCTATTCATGTAGGTTTGCAATATACCGACCTACCCAGTGTACTGTCTCGACATGTGGTCAGTTTGACATGTAAGAAATGACTCTTCTGAGGTGGAGCGCAGTGAAACGTGTGCTGTACTAAAAACCTGAAGAATGGTTGCTTATTCATCTTGTGACAAATATATCGTCTACATATCGGAGAGACATATGAAGACTGATTGGTCAACTGAATTCGGGATTCTAATTTGCCCATGAATATGTCTGCCAGCATTGGACCTAAAGAGGAACCCATTGCTGACTCATCCGATTAGCAATACACCTCGCCGTTGGATACAAAATGGACACTGATGGTGCAATGTAAACACAATATTTTTGGTCTGATTTTTGCAACTTGGACATGCTTTCCGGTTGTACTGTCCAATTACACAAAAAGTTAATTGTCTCCACTAACGGAATATTTGTAAATAGCGGACTGACATCAAGGAAGCTCACGTGCCGGCGTCTAACATTAGTACCCCTCACGAAATGCACGAAATAGAAGGTGTTACGGAGACTATGTGGGTATACTTTCTGTGTCATAGGCTTTAATATTTCCGCCAATCAATTGACGTTTGCGTGATATGGTGAGTTACACAATCATTTGTTGGTCTGAATGGACGACCACTTGTCTGAATTTTGGGGAGTCCATATAAACGTGGGATGATTGGTCCGGTTGGTGTCATCTGGTCAAAATAAGTTTGTATGATAAGTTGATGTTGCCTTAGCCTTCTCGTTTTTTGCGATTTGTTTTAGGATATCCTCATGAAATCTATGTAATTGTATTGACTTGGGAAAGAATTATTGAAAACATTTTTTGTCACATCGTTACTTCCGATCTTACTGGAATTTTCCGACATTCTTAAAGTCTCTTATGAGGCAACACGTAATCTCTTCTGACACAGTCTGAGGATATTTTTAACTCTGTTTTGCCTGGCAAACATTCATTTTAATTCCAGTCTCACAATATTCTGCCTACTAGTTTCTTGGTCAATTTCAATCGGAAAAAGCTATTCCGGTCAAAAATTCTTAATTTCAATGTTTCATTACATTAACCCATATAAGCTCTAACTGTGTTCGGAAGCAGTGTTTCTAATTTAAGAATGGGATATTAGTATACAAGCCCTCTCCCTGATTTTTATACCAATCTTCATTTGCTCCCATATACGTACGCATACATTTGTTGTTAATACTCTTTACCAGGGGCTGACCAACATCAGATACATCTGTTCATCAAGTCGAGTGAGTCGTCTGTCTTTTTACACCCTTGTTGATGTTTCAGTTTAGTTGTTTACACGCTTTGATTTACACAACATAATTACATGTTAATAATGGTGTGGTTATATTGTTCAGTCTTTTACTATACAGCGGAGAATATCAGTCCCCCAGGGGGAGTTGGATGATAGGAGAAAGGGTCAATACTGCATGCTAATAATCTAAAGGTTCATGATTATACCCACTAAGACCAGTCAGTGACTTATCACTTTGTATATTATCATTGCTTTGCCTTCGTTGTATGATCACTGAGATTGTGTTGCACAACGTTTGTTTTCCTCAACTGGAGCGACCAAATAACGCTGAGTAGCAAAATGTTTTGCAACAGCCTCGTACTACTGGTTAAGTGAAACGTCTCCATAAATAATATGTTCTCATCTGTTCAAGATAGTTCTACCTCACTGCTTACTTCGGCTTTTTACACATGAAGCATTTGATTGTCTGAGACAAGACTCACTATCTTATGGTTTGTCGAGCATCATCGCCTATACAGTTATGCAAAACCGAAATATCTTCTTCACTGGAGTGCCAACCAAGTCTATTTTCTTCAGTGTTTCAACTTCAAAGTTTGTGTTAGTTATCGAAAAAAAACAGTCCGGCTGTAAGATTAAGTTTCAATGGCTCCACTTACCGCCACCTTGTTTGCCGACCACGTAAACAAATAATGTGAGATGAACTAAATCAGCCAGCCTTGTAAGTACACCTCTCCCGGCACGATGTCAGCGTGAACATCTACATAAACACGCATTAATTAGTAATTATCCGTACCGACACAAATACGTACTCTTGCGTTCTGATACACAGCGCAACTCCACTTGTATGCATGCACAACAGATGAGCCAGGTGCCAAACTTGATTAAATGGGCGATGAGTGATTGGGACCCAACTTCTCTGCAGATGGCCTAACATTACTAGGAAAGAACTCTTTTCAACACTTGTATGTATTTAAACTTGATAATTCGCGTGAGCACAAATGGTACTGATCCTCGAACCTATATTCGTGTACGGATAAAGATTTTTGAGAATACAATGTAGTGATTGATTACCGTCCACTTTGATTCTATATCTGGCTTTCACTAACTTTTCACCTAGTAGTGGTAAACATTTGGGTGACCAATAGTCTTAAGCGTCAAAGTGGTTGATTTCAAACAAAAGAATTCATGATTTGAGAAAAACGCTAAAAATACTGTACAATCTGATCCGAATCGTACATTTTATTGTTTTCATCTCCCCTTACTATTGATAAATAAAAGTGGTCAGGTGTTCATTCTCATGCATGATATTTGTATCCTGCTGTTCAGACAAGGGTTTCAGATCTCTGATTTAACTAATGACAGACGAAGAAGTAGGTAGGCCTAACAATGGCATGTATTCATAAAATGTGCACCCAGTTGGGAACAGCTGCTAGATATCTTTTTCAAATCCATTTAAGCCGACTAACCATCTATATAGATCACTTCTTGTAAGATACAGAAAACATACAAACTGAATCACAACTGGTGTGTGGCGTGACCCTACGCGACCCCACCAAACAACGCAAGTCAGCCTCTTCGATCGCCAGACACCTGCTGGAGACCGGACATGTGGTCGACCCGACAAACACTTTCCGTGTGTTGATGCTTCATCACAAGTCTGTCATCCTTAAGTCACCCAAGGCGCTACTTGTCATGCGTAGCAAGCCTGTCCTCTGTGTGCAAAAACTGCTGACCTTGAGTCTCCGTCTGCCATAGTTTTTACTAATGACAGACCAGTGTATTCACTGGCTTGATCTATGAGCCTAATTGGCTTAAATATTTTTGATGTCCACCGCAGTTATGTGTAGCAACTGATGAGAACATACGAAATGGTACTACCGTCTTTCAAAACCGGTCTTCTGCTTTCACTATTCAAAGTCGTAACTGGGGAAGGATGCTTTACACTACTGATCTGTCGAATTGTGTATGGTATCCCGAACGAGATTTTTCCGACAGATGGCATAAGATCAACAGAAGTCTTACTTTTCTGAATATACAAACTACCATACCCACCAAGTTCATCATTTTAGAAGTGTAGCTTAAAAGGCACAATTTAAGTAACTTGTTCACCCAGTGGGCGTTGGCAAGACAGCGTGTTGGGCAAAAACAGTTGAATATAGCTATAAAAAACTCACTTGAATGGAACACACGATCATGCAACAGAGAAATATTTATACTCTTTAGAACCAGCATCTTGTTTTCAGGTTGCTTTTGTTCATTAATGATGATCTTTCGGTACATCTATGTCTTTCTATTGTTTGTACACTTGACCTCAGAAATGAAAACGATTCTTCTTTTTAATTCTCCCGGGATACCAATTTTTCCGACTCCTGCGGGCGTCAACTTTTCACCTCCGGCCTATTCTTCCAATAGTTGGAGCCATTACACATTGTTTCCATTCAGCATATAAATCTGGTTTAGGGATGTGTAAACATCAACCCAGTGACATCGCAATGTAGCGGTTTTTAAAATGTTTATCCTTTCATAATTATCCTCACTAAATCCTACCCGGGTTTCAGTATGTATTTGACATTCTGACCTTCTTACAGGCCAGGGAGCTAAATCTGTTATTTTTCTTTTGTTAGGAATGAGTCAGTTATCTAGTATTCTGAGTGCGACTCTGCTAATCTAGTTGCTGAGTAACTGAATGAAACTCTTTTTAATAATATGCCGGTGAATAGCGTTATGTTCTACCGAATGTTTCACGGAAAATACGACAGTTCAGGTCCATTTAAACAAATTCGTGACATCACAGGAATTTCCTCTCCTTTTGTAGGCCTTCACCTCATGGTCATATTGACCACGCTTTTTATGTAAAGATACTCAGCAGCTCCGTTTAGACGGTCTGAAGATAATCCGCTATACGCCCAACTAGCTCCTACATATTTTTGCTGCGATGTTAGTACAGGTAGACCCAAACGCCCCGTATCCCTACTGCGTCGATGAAACAACCGATTTCTCATTTCACTACAACAAAACTAAAGTATGAATACATTCGTAAATGCGCAGCATCCCGTTTTGGCAGAAATGATGGTCAGCTTACAACTGGGGTCGTCAAGTCCTTACCAAAGTTGGTTCAGTAAACTGTCAAGCAATCAGGTAACGTGACAGCAAACACCCGGGAGGAGTCAGCATTATCGATCGCCAGGCCACGCGTAATAACGCAGCGTGTGACTGACTCAGCAAAACTCAGTCTGTGTTCTGTTCTCAACAAGAAAGAAGTATTTGCTGCGGTTTACCGAAATCCACACAGTCAGACACCACCATTCCATTGTATGCATACAAATGAAGCTATCTGTGACGTTGAAGTTGCTACAGTAGTTTTGGAAGTTGATTCTTCTTCGTAATTGTTTTAGGATCCGTTATTTTATACTGTTACCTAGTCCATAATGAACCTCGGTGAGGTGTAGTGAAATACGCTCGAGTGTAAGTGGGGTAATGTCAGATTTTTGGCAGTCACATTCAGATGTACACGTATGTTTGCAAGACTGCTGTGGAGTGCGTTTCACATCTGCAAACATTATTATGTTGTTATTGCGTTTCAGTTTCCAAATGGAAAGATTGTTTCAACTGCTTCATCATTCTGAACCAGCAACAGTAAAACCAACAAGTTTCTTCCGTCGTCACCTGAGCTAAAGCCAGAGTGTTACGGTTTTCCGTACCCAAATGAAGAATTCCCTCGAAGACCTAGTCAACCCCTATTGAAGGTTTTGTTTTATTTACGTGATTATTTTCTCACTTCAGAGATACATTTCTGGTAAGTAATAGAGGATTGTGTTTGGTGTAAAATGTGAACATCGTTCAAAATTGATCAGAGCGATTGCATTCATATCGATAGGTCCAATCCGTCCGCTTAAAAAAAGTATCGGATTCCAGGCTCGCCGTCGTTAAAGCTCAAAATTAGTTCATTAGCAAATTAGGTTAAACAAAATGGCCTGATGTCTAACAGTAATCAAAATGTCACACTGTATGTTTAATGAGCTCTATGATTTTGACGTGTCAAAAAGCGCTGTTTGAAGGTCATTAACTAGAGTTGACAGGATAATTACTATGGCGCCTCTGCGGACGAATCCGGGTGTGCGTTTGCTAAGGTATGTGGTATAGTAAACCTCCCATCAGGAAAAAGAATTTCTAATAAACCTGGTTGACACATTGTAGGTGTTCATGACTGGAATGTAGCCCGCCATCAAAAGGTCAACATAGCTGTAGTTGATTACATGTCTTCTGTAACTAGAAAATCGATTAGAGACATTGGTGATCGACTTATGCCTTATTTGTGAGAGTCAAACACACCTTTTCCACACTGGACAAGAACAAGATAACTGCATAGGCTAGTCTGTTTTCTTAATACAAATCTGTGGAAATGATGGATGATCGATACCGTAAGGTTTGAAGTATATGAGAAGATTTCTCGTGCCAATCTGCCCGTTTCAACTCTGATTCGGTTGAGCTATACTGGTGTATCTGTGGTTGGTATTTACCTCACACTTGCCTAGCGGTTTCCAAAGAGAGTATGACTGACAATCAGTTGTTTGGTCTCAGTGTGCTTGTGAATGTGTGCCCATCGTCTAATTTAAATCATTTTTATCTAGTGTGATCAGTCAGTCAGTACGTGTTTTTGATAAAACGTCATGCACTCCTGAAAGCGTTTACGAATGACGTCGGATATGAAATACTTAGAATACATCAAAAACGATTCGTGGTAGCACGGTTTCTATTACCGAAATAGAGAAGTTGTAGGTAACCAGTTTCTCGGATGAATAAGGTGGCAGGTTTGTACAAAAATTGCTTAACAGTTTGAAACTTGAAAAAAGAAGACATTAAACTGAACGGACGTTTCAGTTGCCAATGTTATAAAGTATTTTCCAGCTGGGTTTACAGTGTTCAGTAATGCATCATTTGAATTGTATAAGGTAGTGCAAAGTGTTTTTGGCGACAGTATGAATTGTAAAATCTTCACAGTCCATAAGACTCATACCAAATCTGACAGTGAGTGCGGGTAATTAAGGGTAGGCAAACAGTCGACACTAGACATTGTCAATTATCTTTAGCAATCAGTAGGCCATACCTTTACCTGGAGGTTATATTTTATTACACACATCGGCCAATCATATGCGTAAATGCAGAAATAATGACAGAGAAGCGAAATGGTTTATGTCTTTGATCACTGCTACTCTTCGCATTTGTCAAAATGATAAACAGTCGTGATTATGTCATCTTCTAAATTCGCATCTGAAATAGAAAATGGAGACTGCAGATAAAAGTAGGAAATGGGAGGAAGTTTCGCATCTGTCACTACCATTCGCCTAAAGTGAGCGTGTATGAGCATTTTTACAAATGGAGCAATCACTCCAGCCTACTTGTTTACTACTAACTGGATACCATTGATGGAATAGGATATCGACCTGCGTAACACGTCTAGTCTGAAAGTTCATGGAACACGCTCATTCAACAGTTCAAAATGATATTTAACTGGCTGCAAGTCAGTTGTTCTCAACTGCCAGTCGATGCACAACACAAAACAGTTATATGCCAGGGTAGAAATCTGGCAAACCATACCAACCTGGCGTTTCTGTTCTCAAGTCGCGTCACGTGGCTTTGAGCAAATGGAGTTCCTTATGAAGGTGAATGGGTGAGCTTCATAAGCCATTGACCCAAGGTATTCATTTGGTTTTAATGCGCATGTTCCTCAAGGACAATCCGTCCACGACCATCTTAGAATAAACGAATGTAGAACTCATTTTTTAAACGCATACATATGTTTCCACTTGGTTCCCAGGTGGTGGCGTTTTTAAAACAATTTAGGTCAGCCCCTACGTACATTTATAGGCTTCAAGTAAGCTTCCCTGGTTCAATTATATCGAGATGTCTGACGTTACATTGGCGCGTTCGAATCACTTTGCACACTCTCACGCTCAAAACTAAACGGCAGCTGTTCGTCTGTTGTGTGTCTCACCGTTATCTCAGTTGAATAGCTAGCAGACTGCAAGCCTGTCTCTGAAGGATGATTGTGATATAATTGACTTGATGTTGAAAAAAGTGGCCGGAAACCCGACGAAAGTGTTTTCCGCCGGAATAAAAGTGGACTTCGTAAGAGTTCAGCATACAGCCGTTATCGTCCCTAACGACAGGTTTATTCAGCGTGTAATAAAAAAACAAAATATACAATTAAAGCTTCTCTCCTGTGCTACTCAGGCATCAACTAAACATGCGACCTTCAACATGAAGGTTTTCATGTAACAACTTATCATCTGGTAAGTCTCAAAGATGTATTTAGTGGACTCATGATAGGGTAAATCGGATGTTTGATCTATAACTAAATCACAACAAATTTAAAGACTTTCTAGTCGGCCACTTTCGAAAACAAGCAATAGACTCGAGTTTCGCTCTCCTTAGAGTTCATCAGTAGTGTATATCCTCGCCACTGTCGGGACTAGAACCACGGCCACGCTGTTCATGAGGCAAACGTGTTTACCAGTGCGCCACTGATCTCATATTAGGACTTCTCTTCAAGCTAAAATCACAGAAATCATCGACTTGTTGAACGGTATTTGATTACAGATGAGTAGTAGGGGATTTTGGTTTTTATACAGATTGAACATCACCTACAATTGATCGCAGCTGTCACATTCCTATAGACATTCCAGTCGGACCCCTTCGAAAAGACGTCCTAGTCGAGGGTTCATCGATTGGAGTTAACAGAGAGTAACCGTGTCTCCTCTCAAGGTTATCGGGCAACATGATCATTACTCACAAGCAAAAGTGGTTGAGCGTTCACACATAAAGACTTGGTCGTGCGTAATGTGAGGTCAATGACGCAGTGGTGAATTGCTGAAAAGCCTTCTTTGAGAGGTAACTGACTGTAGTTAACAGGACTGTTACTGTGTATCTTCTTGAGACGCCTGTGCAATCCGAGGGCCACTCGTAATCAAATGTACATGAACTTCTATATATGCTGGTGCTGTCATATCTAGTGTGTGGTATAGTGGTTAGGACGGCTGTCTCAAAGAAGCGTAAACAGAAGTCCACACGCCGGTCACCATAAGGACATGCGCTACCGACCAGCTCGAACAGTAACACACTGGAACATAGTGCTTCTTTTTTGAAAAGAACTGAACGATATATTCATAGGATTGCGACCATCTGTGAGTGTTGTGTAATCAATGTGTTCAATTTCCTTCAGTGATCTAGAAATTCGCTTCAGTTTATCCCAAAACTTATGAGAAAGTGAGTATGTGCCAATAAAACAGTTCAATGAGGATTACTAAAGTGTCGAACACTGGAGGGGAAATTTATTGTATTTACTTGCTTGCAACCTGTGGGATGGTGATCGGGTACTTTGTATTACTGCTCAGTTATCAGTTGTGAGATTGAAAACTTACGGACGATACAGTCACATTTCAATGGTGTTGTGGAAGGTCTATTTTTCTTCAAAATATCTTACCTTTCGAGATATCTTCGGAAAAAATTATGTGATTTTGAACTCCGATTTTTCGCACAATAACGTACTGAAACTCAAATGTGGCGCGTGTTTCTCTTTCGTCTCTGACTAGCCCATTCCACTTTTACTGCTTCTTCGAGATCGCTTAAAGTCTGTATACACACAGCTACTGATCTGCCATGTTACCTTTAGTTTTAGAGCAAATACATTCTCGGCTGGTCAGCGTCTTCTGCGTTCTTCTGAGGTTTTTGGGTATCGTTACGCTCGGTACTACGTGCTCGTTATCCGTCTATTTGTGTGGTGACCACCTTTAATTATTTGTTGATAGCGCGAGTAGTCACAAAGGGTTAACACGTTTATACTTGTAAATTAACTTCGATTTTATCTGCCTCCATATGTTGTGGTTCTCAAGTTTCACTCAATTAAACTTCATGTTTAGCTTCATGAGTAATCTGATGGAAGCAAAAGACAACGCCAACTTCCTTGATTTCGTCAAGACTGTGGACTAGGTCCTACATGGCTCTCTAAAAAAAAACTGGCAGCGTATGGTGTCCAAGAGGATAATCTTTGCAGGATTGCCTCTTGCCTTAATGTTGGAGGTTTTGAAGGGGAAAGTTGATCAGACCTTTCGTCTTCCCCCGCCCCGATGTCTAGAAGGGTTTCTCAAAGAGCAGTGCAAGGTCCTCTTTTGAATATATATCAACGATCTTCCGGACAATATATCAAGCAACGCTTTTATCTATGCTGACGGTTTCATAATTTGGAATGTTAGTGACCCCAATGTGGTACAGCTTGGTATTGACGCGATTAAACGATGCTTAAACGTTTGGAGCCTCCCACTAAACGAAAACAAGTGTGTACATATTTCGCCCGATGGGGATTCTGGCAAAGTCTTCGTGATTCATAGTGCGTTCGGCACAGTTGACGTGAAAATCGAGTTGAAGATCTACGCATCTTAATGTCATCTAATTTGTCCCCTGCGTATCGTCTAGAGCTGACGACAACAAATGGATTTGTCACTCTTAACATTATCACGTGCATTTTCCTCGCATAGACAAAAACGCTTTCATAAACTTCACCTGTCTTATACGAGACGGTTACTTGATTATATTGGTCAGTTCGTGTATCCTGACCCAATGAAGGACGTAGCTACTGTTGCTCGCTTACGGCGCAGTGCTTCCAAACTACTCATGGACTTAAGAAATGTCGTGTACGAGCATCGGTTTGAAATTCCTGCTCTGTATCCATTTAAATGTCGACGGCTGCTTGGTAACTTAATTCTTACACGCTTCTTTTTTGGGGTGTCTAGCAGAAGGTCGACGAGGACATGCCAGAAAGCTCTACCGGCTCCGTCTGAGGACCTTTCTCAGGTAACAGTTCTATTCCTATGGAGTTATTAACCACTAAAACAGCCATCGTTCTGGGATCATCAATTGCATATTTAAAGGCTGTTCGAAAGCTCAGCTAGGTTCTGTTCTGTTCGAAGCATAGTTAAACCGATAATCTTGTTCAGTTCTTGGTATTTACTGTAATCTTCAGCAGCGGTACTAAAGCTTGTTTTCAATGACAAACCAACTGAATCCGAGTGTCGTTGGCTTTCTGACGTGAGCTCGTGTATTAAACACCACAAAACATTTTTCAGAATCTCCGGTTCATCTTATTTAGCAGACCGTCTCAACTGACAGCACTGAGTTAACAAACCATGCTTGATTTTTTGACAGACCTAAATCCATTAATACATATCTGGCAAGGCTCATAGCTAAAAGGAGATCATCCCCGTAATCTTTTTTGAGTCTACGATCAACAGAATATTGGAAATGCCAAATTTTCTGCACCTGTTCTGGTAAATTGCTAACAAAATTATCCTGCCAAAATGAACAGTTCACTATTTTGCGTTGGGCACAATTTAGATCACACTGTTATCAATTAAACGTCGAAACGATTGGTCCCAATCAGTATAAACGGATGTTTGAACGCCTAACTAATTGCCATTGTGTAATACTTTTTGAAAAGTATTTAAAGTGGGTTTTTTGCATAAATGCATCATAGCACACAATCCTCTATTGTATACCTGTTATAAACAATTCATTCTACGACCGTGGTAGGTGAGCGTCAGTTTTTATGATTATCGTTTGCACGTTTAAATCCATGATTGAATAACTTGTAAACTTCGGTTTTATGGAAATTCTGAACATATATTCACTAAACAAATAGGAATATACTTGTAAACTTATATTTTTGGACGGACTTAATAATACTCGAATGATCAACGGGTGATCAACAAATATGCAGTTGGGTTCAGTGTTTAGCGGATGCATCACTTGTATGCAGTTTTATCAGCTCCATTTATGATGAAAAAGAATATAAAATCCTGTGCTTGGTATTCCACTGGTCAAATTCCGGTAGACGAAGAACTATCCCCGTTCTTCAAGACGATGTGGTGCGCATTGAGATTAAGATTGGTGACGACGTTGATTCTTATCCTCCACTCACAAGATCAGCGACTGGCTGAAATGCAAGGATGCATTGCATCACGCTTAATGTTGTTATAATCGCCTGACCAAACGTAACACATTAAATGTAAACAGTATTGAATTGAGAGTGGTTTGTGATCTTTTGTACACCTTGTTCCGGAATTACGGTGCAGGATTTTGGAACGCATCGATGAATCTGACGATTACTGACACGTAATCTTAAGTCTCTGGACAAGGCATAGTACAGAAAGATTACAAAGGGTTTACAGTTCAGTGCGTTGCGCCGAGACAAATCAATTTGATCTTCGGATAACTAATAACAAGTAAGCTTTTTGTAACTAAAAATTCTAGTGCATTTATTAGCGTTCGATTGATTAGGCTAATGAGCTGATTTGATCAGGATTCGTGTATAAACTTATTGTGTCAAGCATTCAGGCAACCTAACGGAATTTCATTTCAGATCGATAGAGCTGGTTACGTTAAACGTGACCTCAATCTTCAGATTATAAGATGTAAGCACATGAATGATGATGTTCTCAACAAGTGAACCCCACTCATCGCCGTCGGAAGTTAAACTGAATTTCACTGTAGCTAGTGGTAGGCATCGCCTACTTAATCCTTCTGTTGCACACCATTTGGCCGAAGAGCTTGCTTGGATCTCTTTGGCGATATTTTACATCAAGTAATTTCTGTGCACGAAGGAACTGAGTTTGAGCTCAACTGAGAACCAATGCTAGCCTGTTGTGTACCGCCCCGTCTTTTTTCAGTTTATTGTGTGAAAATATTACTGATTGAGACTTGCCAGGGTACATGTCAAATCACCCTTCATTTCAGAATTGAGTCAAATGCAAAAGTTCGACCTTCATCCTGTCCTCTTCCAAATCATCAAATTTGCTACATTATTCATTAGTAATATCCTCTTGAATGCTTTCTTCTGTTATCACTGTGTCTTTAAGCGGGTAAACAACTCGTGTTACGCAACGCCATAATGTATGAATGAATAGAAATTTATGAATAGCTCTGTTCAGGTGATCAAGTAGTCCTTGTATGCTGAGATATGATAAGACCTCAATCCAATAAGACCATTTAATCCAGATTGGTAGTGTCTAAATACATCGGCATCTACAAGCTGACGTTACGTTTTCAATATTTGTTTACTTTTTGGTCAAGTGGTCTTTTAGTGAACACTTATGGTGCTCTTTTAGAAACGTCGACAACAATGGTGTATTTTGTTCACATACGAAGCCGCATACTGCTAAAGAGTGTTGCATGGATTTCCACTACATTATATCTGTCATACCTTATTGGACAAAACAATCCCGAAGTGGAATATTCTCGGGAAAATGTAAAAGAAATTTTGCAGAACACATACATTTATCCCAACCATGTACCGCCAAGAAATGTTTTAACTTTGTCCAAAGAGAAGGGTTCCCATACCATGGCAAACAAACATACAGCAATCGATCTTTTCCCTGTAAATTCGTCTCTCAAGAAAGGACAAAAACTGCTTACATCTTCGGCCGTACCGGCTAGTGATTGCCAGCTACACTTATCAGGTATCCCGTCAAAAAGCGGAGTTAAATCAACAGGCCCAGGTACGTTCAATGGGAAGTCGTTTGGGTCAAGTGTTGTCTATGTTTTATATATATATATATATATATATATATATATATATATCTTACTAACGGTAGACTGTTTTAAGCATGCATATCTATATGGGTTCGTGTGCGTAAAATATCGAACGTTCAGACAGTCACAAATTCAATATAACCCTAGTTAAACACTATGTGCGATATAATTGTCTGAATCTGTCGGTAAGCTTTTTGGTTTCGCGGTTGGTGACACATTTTACAGTATCTATTATAACAATTAATAATTACAAACTATCCTTCTTCCTTCTGTCAGACAACAATAAATGACTGATCGGTGTTCTCGCATTCTTAAACATTCTGTGACCAGCCCCGTTAAGCCGAAAATTCAGCAGGAATGAGGAAGTTGCTATCGACTTTGAGTGGTGTTCACTCCATACTAACTAGAAGTTCTCTTCTACTTAACAGCAAATAAAAACAGGTTTATCGAGAATAAAACAGCGCAGCACACAGTTATCACTCGTTTTAAATCCAGTTGAGTTTCCGAAAAACTTGAGTTAATTTGCCGACGTAACATTATTCAGAATGTAGTAAGATTTTTCACCACAGCAATTACACTGGAGGAATATGAGTTTGCTCGTTCTGAATCAGATTCCCGTTAGCCTTCACTGTAATTTTCAACCTTACTTGAGAATTATCTTACACACGGTGAAATGATCCAAGATTTTCCGTTGTCCGTCTCTGCATGGTGGAAGCGTCGAAGGTCATTTCCACAGTTTGGGATGTTCAGGACAGTTTTAAAAGCTTGAAGACTTTGTATGTCCTACTGAGATTATTTGAAAAAACTGTCAAGTGCTATGATTTTTCTCAAGATTGTTAACTAAACAATTTGCAAACGACTCAGATACACCGATCTCCTTAAATGAAAATCGTTATCTTAACCAGTGGTGTCTACTTATTTTTAACCATCTGATATTTTAATCAGGAGTTTGGTGCTGATAGAACGAAACAGTTGCCGATTCACATACAGCAGTGCAGCAATCTTGAACCTCATAAGAAGTGATTCTAACTTTGAATCCAAACATGAACGAAATTTTTATGGGACACATCAGCTATCAACCTGCATTGTACATCGCATGAAACCGTCACCACAACAATGCGTGGGAAGTGTCTGGTCGGTTAAGGTAGTGGTTACAGGTTGGCTGACATCAGACACGTTATGGATGGGCAGTGTGACATTAGAAAGTTTTCAACGTCAAAAGAACCTTTCAAAAAATCTGAATGTCATTAAAGTATGCGCCTTATATGGTGTTAGCTATCGATTCGTGTCGCTGTCAGCCAAAAACCAGTCCGTTTAACAGTGATCTACAGCCGTAGATTTAGTTTTGTCAGGTTGGTACAATCTTACATAAATCTAGGAAGTAAATAACTTGACCAAGAGTTTCCATCAAGGTCAGTGAGTTTTATGACAAAAACTCATACTATGCCAACAGAGTTTTTGTTGATATAACTACCAAACCAAAATGTTGTAATGTTATGCAATAACCAGTAAGTGAAAAACTACCAGTAAGTGTAATGGCCATCCACGACAATAGGATAACTACAGCCATAAAACCATAGGGCAAGAAAGTTCTGGATGAAATATTGAAAACGCGGAATGGGTGTAACCTAGCTAAACACTTTGTCTAAAATCTCTAATTGTTCACGTTCAAAATGGACTGTTTTTAAAACGGCACGCGCACTTGTGTGCTTATTCCTGTATTCCGATGATCAAATTTCCACTTAACAAAGCGGTTGTAGCACGGATACCCTATTAACAAAAGTACACACATGTTGTAGGCGAACACGGAATGGCTTTTCTAGTGGAACGAACAAAACTTACCGAACACGAACGTGAACAGTATGATTCTGGATGGACAAATCACGCTTTCAACCAATTCGCTAGCGATCGGATCAGTGTAAGACGCCATATATCAGACGCCCGTGAGGGACTGTAAGTTGTTCACTTATTCAAAGTTTGTTTTCTTGCACACGATCTAATCATGATCATACTTTAACGGAAAAATTTATCATGTACATGGTTGAAAAGCGTTCTTAGGAGGTATATAATAACTATTGACGTATTTTTAGATGCTCACTGACTACTTGATAATAGTCGGGTTGTCTGATGTATACAAGTTATGTACGATTCATACATGATGGACGCTGTCACCAAGGAAAAGAAATCACAGTTAGTATCTGTCAAAACAGTATTTCGATGTAACTTCCCGATGTGAGTACTCACTGTGGTGGTGTGCATGAATGGTTCGACAATTATACTACTGATGTAAATGACTCAATGAACTTTCCAGTGATTCTGTGAAAGTTATTCTTCGGTTGGTATCACTTTTGTTATGATCACTGAGTGACAAAATTTCTGGCATAAGTTTTCCACCGAATACTGAGAGAGAAATATACGGAGGTGTTCACAGAAGGACAAGTTTCCCTATTGGTCTAATTGTATTCAAGTGACAAACTGTATCATGCTGCCTCTCTGTCACAAAGGCGGTTTCACTGAGTGTATAAGCGGTGAACAGCATTTTAGTAATAGTAATGCACCATATACTTTACAGTGGCTTACCTCTAACAAAGTTTTCTGACAAGTATATCTGTTCACAACGACATATCCACGCATTAGTCGATATCACATCCACCTGTGGGTGATCTGAATAAGGTGTTTCAGACAGACCTAGAGAAAAAACTTCCATGCATATTGCCTTGTATGTAATAAAAACATCATCACAATCAAAAGATACCTGGAGTTTACGATTTCATTTTGGTTTATAGCCTTCCGTTTGAATCACCGCATTTCCTTGTATATCGTTCCTTTTCTTTCAAACTTTGAACCTGTCACCTAAGAATATTTTTCCATAGTTGATAAATCGATCACCTTGACTTAGTGATGAACCATTGTTGTATGTTACTCAACTACTGGTTCTAAAATGAAAAGATATTGGTCAGCACATAACAGACTGGAAACACACGACGGAAATGAACAATGCACAAATGCTTTCATTCAAAATTTTGGGGAGAAATTGCGTTCCAAATGTATGAAGGGCTGGGCGATTGCATGGCAAGTGGTGAAATAATGTGAGCAATATAGGTAGTGTATTTGCACATTGTGCAATTACTGTCTGACAAAAGGGTAGTCCATGGCTAACCATCCTGCTTAGAGGAAATTACGCTTTTGTTCTGCTCCGTTATCAGGCATTCATATTACTACTCAGTAGTGCAATCTTAGTATAATTTTCTTTGTGTTGGTTGGAACGAACCTCGTTAGGTGTAGTTCAGTGAAGTCCTCGAATTGCTCGCATAGATCGAGAAAGACAAATTGTCTTTTTTACAGATCATTCGTTTGAACAGTACAGGTAGTTCTGAAAGGTCACTGCATGTTTCGGCCGTTCTGTAACACGCCGGATGTTTGTGTCATCGATGTAGAGGAACATCGACTATACTGTGTAGTTTAGAAATTAAATGACTAAATGGCAGGAGTCGCAATACGGGTCTCTGTGAAATGTTGCTATGGGCACGGAACCTTCCCGAACGCTTTTTATCCACTTTGACGGTGAACCCAAGTTCAGATGTGAGTAAGAGCTCCTCGGGCCATAATTATGGAGCTTCCATAGCAAGATGAAATGACAAATCCTGTCAGAGAAATTTAGAAGCAAAGACAAGTCAAAACAGCGGCCTTTTTTCTGTCGGAGAATTTCATTAAGAGTTCCGAACAGTCAACGAAGTCTTGACATGTAGGCATCCATAACAGAGGTCATATTGCCCCCCGTCGATAGGTTTAACGTATGCTATCCTGGTTTGGACAGAGTCATCTAGTAAGCTCTTCATTAATTTATAAAACATTGAAAGCAACCCTGTTGGTCGACAGGTTGCTGAGTCATCACTGCGTCCATCTTTGAAGACTGGCGTGACTGTAACCTGTTTTTAGGCTTCCGGTAGACGGCTAGTTGACAACGGACTAATAAAAAGTAACGCTAATGCGACGACGCGGCTTTTCAAACAGAGAGGAGACTTCAAATCTGGAGTGACTGACTCGGGTTCTGTGGTTTGGTTCTGACATGTGACACCGAGACTTGGATTAATTCAGTTGGGCTGCACATGATGTGCAATTATTCACACTTACGTAGTGTTTGCTCATTGTGTCTGCTGCCACTTCGCTATGGAAGAGCTTAAAATTCATTGTCAATTTTTGGACACGACCTCGTTCACGGCAAAGTCGACCCTCTCTGATACCAGCCACAATACACCTTCACCATGTGAAGTATTCAACAAACACAAGTGCAGTTTGTTGTAGTTGCTACTTATTCTAGGCCGAATAGTTCGCTGTAATCGGTTTCTCCAGTCCTTATGTACTTCGACCTCCCACTAAGTTTGGAGAGAGTTCATTGCAACGTGGTTGTCAACAGTGTCGGACAGTTCCCTAATGATAAGCAGCCGATGATGATATATGCTAAATGTAATAATGGAGTCAGTCCATTCACCTTCGTTTAGCTATACATCATCATCCATGCAAAACTTGTCTTGGGATGGACCTTCAAAATCGTAGTTCGAGAAACATGTTTAGTTCTGTGTAGATAGAGAAATCTAACTATCCCATAATCACTATGACTAAGTGAAATGGTAGTTTCTGGATTGTCTGTAAAGTCGACCTTGTTGACTGAAACGTGATCACGGCAACACTCCGCCTAATCCACTGTCATCTAGTATGATCCCGGACACGCTAAATACTCCAGCTTCCATCACTGTATGGAAGAATTTCCCAGCGGGAGAAAACTTTGAGGTAATGACTAAATGGTTTATGTAATCTAGCACAGGGAGAGTGAAATCTCACATTATTACAACTTGAGTGTTACCAGAGGTAGTATTATACGTATAACATTGTGCAAGACAGCACTGGCATCCTCGTGTACAGAAAACGATCCGTAAATCATACCAGTCAAACAAGTGAAGTTGTGAGTAACGTTTATTGTCTGCCAAGCTTGTTTTGAAAGATCTAGTAGCAAGTTTTTAAGACAGGATGAGGTGTTTATATGCGATGCCAAATAAAGAGATACATCATCTTGTTCACCGAGTTGTTCTTATCATCTCGAAATACTGTCATACCAAGAATGGACTGTTCGTCGTCTCACACTTTCCTCTTGTAACCAGACCCACGCCTACACTTTAAACGGTAATTTTGTTTACTTTGAAGTTATGCTATGAACAAGGCTTGGGCGGCCTTTATTCGGTATACTAACTAGGTCCTGGTTATTGTTAATCAGACTAATAAAAGAAGCCAGTATATTTAAAATGAGTTTACTGAGCTAGTGTATAGGTCACCTTGCTGAAGTCAAAATCACATTCGTCAGAATAGTAAGACGCAAGATATTTCCTAGTCAGCATACACTCTGTAATCAGTTCATGTTGTCACTTGATTTACGGCCTACTAGCGCGTAAACGGAAACGGAATAACGGTCAATGTAACAGCGGATAGCAGCACGACGGATAACGGTAAGGAACGACGGAATGCGGAGTATACGCGGTCAGTTAGTCTGCTCCTATTCAGCCTATCCATCTGAGGCTACCGCAGGAACACAAGAAAAAGACTGGCCTTCAAACATAGCTTCTTTATGTCACTCAGCCCGAAGACAACATGGTCACAAACCCGTTCGTATTTTTGGGGTTTGTAATTAAAAAACAAGCAAAAACAAAATGAATAGACCAGACAAAAGTCCAGACAGTGCAGCCTAAGCGTGTAGACAGGATGACAACACCAGTTGTCACAACGGCTGAGGATGGTCGTGGAGACCGAAGAAGTACACAACTATAGCAACGGTGAAGGTCGCTGACAGTGTACCTTGTCTGTTTTAATGTCACAATATTTCCGGGAACTGGAAACTTCCCCGACAGTTCATTTGACAAAATTCCTGCTCTGAAGAAGATTCTTAACTCACACATTGATGCTACATGGTCAAATATTTTGGCAGTTCTCATCATCCAATTTTTCGTCGATCATTTCACATCGCTGAATGGGACGTCAAATCTTCTTGGTTTGGTGCGTTAAATCCTTCCATATATGACTTGATTCATTTCGTATTGTCTACTATTGGCTACATTAATCTACAGTTTTTATCTGTTGGTCTTCTTGTAGAACACTTTCAGCGTAAACATCAACCTGTTAAGTGTCTATCTAAAAGCAGCGGGACTTATTGATCTTGTCCACCTGAGCAGTTATCAGCTTGGGAAATATTTCGCTAGACAAGACTTTCCGACTATTGCCACACATCACAACAATCTTTTTGGTCAACGCGTAAATTTCGGCGAAATCCAAGAGTTTTCATAATTGTCCCAACTATATACAACTAGTCAACATACTAAATCTTTTCACCGGCTTTCAGTGACTTGAAAAGAGGGGTAGGTACCTGCTGTCTATCCTTCGGTGATAACTCTTTCGAGAACAGCGAGAAGTATGTATGAGCCCTGATTGAATCGAGTTGTCTTGCTCTCTCTCGTTAACTTTTCTGCCCAGAGAAGGTGATATTCTAATTTCTAACGCAAGGAAGCATTAAGAATATTTACATTTTTGAGGAAGTAGTCGACGACTGCCGCCCGCCTGAACTCCAAGGCTGCAAGAAGGCCATGAAACTTCTTGCCATTGCGGTCTGTTAAACACAAACCTGGTAGTTCAAAAGTTAGCGTTTATTCATCCGGAATGAGGTTATGAGTATCCGAAGACCTGGAGAAGAAGAAGATTTGTGGCGGCTCAAAACCTGGTTAACGGAAGACTACTCAACGTATTGATGGGGTAGCTGGCAAAGGAGAGTCTTTTCACCTCTGTAAACAAAGACAAGAAACTCAAGGCATTTTCCTTCTATGTCCTTTGCGACAATGCGAATGGAAACACCCGAATTACATCTTCAGTAGAAGAGTCCCTGTAAAATAAGTAAATATCCAGAGTATCTGAGTTATCAAAATACCAGGCCAATAGGCCCATCTTTTACATCGGTGAACTGGCCACCGAAATTAATTTGAGACAAGCGTTCCAATCTTCTACTTCTGCACTATCTTTCTGGTATCAGGTATACATATATTCAAAAACATTGAACATCATGTTACTACGTTAACACGCTTCCTAAGTTTGTAGGCGTCAACGACTGCAGTATAGCAGATCCCTAAACAATTGAAACAGTAGTTTTTTTCTTTCTGACAGGTTGCTAGCTGGTACCAATAAACTCGGTTTGCTCAACTTTTCATACTACTTTTAGATGGGATGTAAGTAGATACGCCAAATAATGTAAGGATGCCTCAGTGGGTACAATATTGTGGGACACATGAATATCAAATGTAAGCAATCTTATAGCATTCTTTTAGGGTAATGAGACTTAGGCACCAAGAAAACCACCAATGACACCGTAATCGTTGTTATTTCAAATAAAGCAGTGACACCAACAGTAAAACAGACTACGTATCAAAAACTTTCTGGACCAGTTAACAACGAAAAGTATGATTGTACTGTTGATCCCACAGAAGCCTGACATGACTGACACAGGTAAACTTGATTAACAAGATTCTAATCATGATTATATTGTTGAATGATGAGTTGGTTACGGACTTCAGTCTCCACAGAAGGTTATTAAAACTGCAAGCCCGAATTCAAACTGTAGCATCAAGAATGCAGTATGCAAGGTTTTAGTAATATAGTTCAGTAAAATAAGACAGACGGTGGTTTTTAGTTTGTTAATGTTATACCGGCAGGGAATTGACAGTTTACAGAGAGTAAAAAGACTACGACTGACACTAATGAAGCCGTCGAATCCTATTGCGGTCTTCCTTTACCATTATTTTAGAACGGGTTGAAAAGGTGGAACTGTCTTGCTGATGTAAACATGTGCTGTTATATAACGTTGAATAAAAAAATCACTAGTCAGATATTATGATTCACTAGAAGCAAAACGATCAGCAGTAATTTTATAAGGCATCCACAGTTGCATCCAGTTTTAGTCCGTTAATGATGAGAAGCCTCAGAGACTAAGCACCTCTATAACATAAGCATAAAATCGGACGCAACATAGCTCTTGTTCTCATTTTCTCAGCAATTAAGTTTGAAATATGTATATCATTTTTTGTAAATTATTGGTCATAACATTTAGGGCAGTTTACTATAACTTTTGCGCCGTTTTAAAAGTAATTAGATCAGCATTTGTAAAAAAAAAGCACAGTAAGATTTCATTGAGTACCAGTGGATTAGATCGAATCAGCATTCCAGTTCAGTACACATGCGTACCATATATGTACTAATATTAAGATTACTATTTACTTATATCCTGTACAGTAGTGTTGATTCAGAAGGGTTGTCGTACATGACCACATTTATATCAATAATGAGCAAATTATTTTTTAAAAAACGGCACAAGTTGCGTAAGTTATCAGCTGTTACGGTTATGATGAACTAATCCCAGTCCACTGAAAAACGACAAGTTGGCTTATGTATGCTCGTAGGTGACACATATACTCACCACAAAACGTGTCCTGAATATCATATGATTAATCCTACTTTGATATCTTGGTGAATGTATTCGGAGTAGATGCCTTATTCCGTACTGAATAAAACGCCAAACGTACTTACTAACTTGGCATATATTACACTTCATTCGATACTCCTGTTCAGGTCAAATCGAATAACCACTTGGTCATTTTGGAATCAGGTTACGGTCGATTTATGCTAATCGCATGTTAATTTGGGCATTAGTTCCGTACCTACTCATGAGTAGCCCAATAACGATATGAACAATTTAGCAATGTATTTGCATTCATCCAATTACTCATTATATTTTCAGATGTCGAAGTCAATCGTTTTCGTCAAACCTCCCATCTACGGCCGTGATCATTTGTTTTCACAACGAATGTTGGTCTACTCTATTGAGGTCCGTGCACTCTGTACTGGATACCACACCTGAAAATCTTTTAAATGAGATAATCTTGGTTGACGACTACTCGACATACGGTGAGCAAACTATATAGTGTAGGACTGCTTAATATAAACAGGTGACTCCTACTCTGAAAACGCACTTCTTTAGATAATATACTGAACCCTCATGAGGTAAGTGTTACGTGTATAAATAAAGCCTTCTGAAATCTACTACTGTATGTAGGTTACTATTTCATTTTTTTTAAACATCCTCAGCATCATCGACTTGGAAATGCGTCAGTGATTCATAGCAGTGCTATATTGTTATAGTCAGAGATCCAGATTCATTTCAACCTTCTCAGCTGGCTGCTTCATGCACGCATTTCTTCTTTCCCGTTTTAAATACACGTGGATCAAAAGGTCAGAATCATTGTGAAGCTGCAACGAAATACACAGTGACTCAAATATTTAGTGGCATCATAGAGTCAAAGAATTGGATAACCGTAACCGCATTCAATCCATTATAGCTACCACATGGCCACATTATTCCCTTGGACATGTTGACTGATGTGAACCGTAAATTCTGAGCAGAACGGTTTGGTACCTACTCGTACCATAGATAAGAAGTAATCGTATGCAATCGTGAGATCCTTAAGTGCAAGGACCCTCGGTTCCAAAGTTACTCGGTTTGTCATAAATAAGTTTGGTCTCTCCAACGTTAAGTCTGGATATACCAGAAAACCGTATCAACAGCATAGAGCAGAGTTGCAGGAAATGTTCGAGATACAAAGGAGGTTTCATGATCTGAATGCCTAACGACCGTACATCAAAGGCAAATTCGATTTTTGGATCAGTGTGGAGTTGCTTTCCGAAGTTAACTGAAGGATGGAAGTGACCTAGAACATCAGTTTGTATAACTGAAAAGTGAGCCATGGCGGTCAAAAAAATCAGCTATCATTACGGAATTTGATCAAACATTTATGATGGTTAAATTAAATAAAGACTTTGTTTATTCGGTGTGATGGCGGGCTGCTTAAACTTTGCTGTGAAGAATGGCTAACTGAAACTTCTGTATTGATTCTTATCCAGATAAAGAAACTTGTTTTGATTGAAGCAGCAAAGTCAATTAGGAAATCTTGCCGAAGAGTTAGTATCGCCAGCAAGTCATTAAAATTACTCAGAACAGTAGGCTACGTGGGATATACACCAAATTTACGATGACCAGAGTAGAGTTCATCCTTCTTAAACTTAGTTTATCTACGACTGACGTGGGGCGAACAAAACATTACCAGCGCCTTACTTCTATCACCAAAGCAATAAACCTGGTTTAAATTTATGTTCTAGCAACTCTGCCTTTCTTTGAGAAGTTCGTGGTTTTGATTTGGACAATGAGGAAGTGTACAGCCTACACAGATGCCATAATCTCGTCGAGTTCGGTAACCTGATTTGTTGAAAATATCATACTCCCAAGGTCACATTATGGTGCACGTTGGGCAGTAAGTTCCAGAGTATGTAACACTACTGATCATTCTCTATGAAGATTAAAACCTCAGTAAAAAAGAACTTGAATTTGAGAGAATACTGAAATGGCACCTCAGAGAATACAACAACGGTGTAGTTGCGTTATTTTTTGTTTAACTCGTACGGTTCTGATTGACCAATTACCTTACCTAACACACGTTCAAATCCGTAAACTTTTTGTTGTGGATCGACTTTGCGTTCGGTTTTTATATATCATTAGTCGCCAGCTAATACATGGAATCAAAAGCGGATAGTATGGCAGTTATCACACCTTTACTCAAAAGCCGAAACCTAATATCGTACTGGTGGCTTCCATGAAGATTTGTATCAATGAAAACTGCGACTTAAAAGAGTGTTACGTTTGACGTTTCGAAGTGACATTAACTGGCAGCACAATTCACCCAAAAACTTATTTATGGATAACCTAAAAATTAAAAAGAAAATTTACAATCGATTTTTTTCAAATATTCTTAATGACGATCTATTTTTGCCAGTCTGTCATTGTGATTTTCACTTCAGATTATTTGAAACAGCCCCTGGATCAATACGTTAAACAGCTAACAAAAGTGAAAGTGATACATACAAAAAAACGTGAAGGTCTAATTCGAGCTCGTTTGATTGGTATGAATGCAACCACTGCGGAAGTACTCACGTTCCTCGATTCTCACATTGAATGTACCAAAGGTGAGTTACCGTCAACTTGTTTGAAATTGGTCAACAGTTCTCAGAAACTCAAACAGCTCTCCTTTATATCAACATAGTTCATCTGATGGTAGTACATAGGCAAATGGCCAACTACAAAGCGATCATTAAACTTGTACCACATTGACCGTAGACAGTTTCACTCGTGTCGAAAATTTACAACACTGGTGGACAGCAGGACGTTTTTGAGCTAAACATTACTCAATGTTGATTGCAGCTGTCTCGTTCCCGTAGATTTTTCAGTTAGTCTTTCCAAAAAAACATTAGACTCGAGTTTCATTGTTGTTATGCCTCGCAGATGAAGCATATTCTCTTCACCGCCGGGATCCGAATTTTGACCAGGTTTCCATAAGGCAACCCTGCTCACCATCATGCAATTGGCCTCCCATTAAGGATGATTGAATTATCATATGTTAAGGCCAAAATACATTCGCTTATGAGCAGTGTTCGAGTTGCCTGATCATCTCGAGAGAATGTGCAGTAACTGACCTGTTAACTACAGTCAACAAATTCACGATTAAGCCTTTTCTTTTAGACTAAATTATACAACACCAAAATTCCCTACTACTCACCAGTAATCCAGATATTACTCAAGAGGCTATTGATCTCTGTAGTTTTAACCTGGAAAGAGATGCTGTAACTGACCGATCTAACCAGCCCACCAGTTTTGTATACACCAGAACAATCGAGATGGTTTTCGCCTGTTGCTTTGCCACTGATTAATTGGCTGGTCCATTTGTGCTCTAAAATGACATTACACACAACCGGTAGACATACGCACACTCAACCGCGTCTGAAAAACGCAAGGCTCGCCCCACCTGCATGAACTCTATGCTATTCAAATGTTTCGCCAATAATATGGAGTACTTTCCCAACCGATCGTATGCATTCCATCTGGGTCATTAAGGTAACTGTGCCACAATAGTGTCCCATTGTCGAGTACATTTATTCTGTAGTACGGAAACGTGATGTTATCCGATTTGTTGAAACAACTATTCAGCACAATTCAGCTGTTGAATTGTGACGTTTTCACAGCTGTTACTAGACAGACTTATTCAGCCCTCAGTAAATGGAAGTGTCATGACGTTACTTGGCGAGTTTCGGCCAAGTTCTCACCCAACGTGTAAATGAAGTTTATACTGTTTCGTTCCACTTTTAGTAACCTGAGGTGCTATGGAAGTCCGTTCTGGCGTTCTATGTACATGTTCGGCATTCTCTGCTACATGCTCACAACCCGTGGAAAACTTCACTACTCACTTCGACCGCATGAATGATATTTAAATATTGACACGGTTACTCAGAACGCATATGGACTACCTTTATAAGTGATCTGAAAAGTCTAAGCAATTCGTGTAACTGCACGTTTGGCAAACAGTGGTCACTACTCAAATCCCAGTATGTCTTACTAAATAAGGCAGGGCACACAAGCTACACCAAACACTAATGAGAAACAGATCTCATGGAAAACCCTGGTAAGTTTGTGAATTATTTTATTCAACGCAAACTACCATACTCAGTTAGTGACATTTCTTCAACGGTCCAACATTATTTGTCCGAAAATGAGCTGTATGTGCAATATGATCTCGTTTTGACACCTTTTACCCTCCCTAAAGGGATGTAAGCGCTTGACTACCAATCGATGCACCTCCTCAGTGCTTCAGTGCATGTGCATTAATTCAAGAGGTTGCTTTCTTATGGAGTACTGTTATCTACACTTGGTTTGTCGATATCGTGACCATTCTGGTTCCGTTAGCAACAAAAATCTGTCGATAAGGTGAATTGAACATTTCCCACAGCTGATCGGTACCTCCACACATTCACCGAATTTCTATCAGCCCTATCCGAAGAGAAGTAAGGGACTTATTGAGAATTCTATGGGAATGAGTAATCTGTGACTAACTGTGAATAATGTTCAAGTTATATTTACCAAAATCGTCAACTACTTACCAGTGATTGTCCATGAGATTTTAGGGGTTTTGTTGCCACAATACTGATCACCACTCACATTTACACTCTGTTATGGACATTCACTCTGGCTCACCTCCGTAACTGGTACACGACTCGAGTTTATCTTTCGTCAGAGCTACAAGCTGAATTCCGGTTCAAGTGTCTATGAGGTACTGTGATGGCCACTGCTCGATTGACGTCACTCTAAGTATAACTGAATGCTCGCGTGTGGGTAATGTTCAGGTTACCCTGTCAATTCATTCTGATAACTTTGACGAATGACCTACAGGTCAGACCTCTGAATGGTTTGGGGCTGAATTCCGTGTTGGGACAGGAATATGCACTACCGAAGAGATCTATTAAAGTGTAAACTGGAGTCCAGCGAGTTTTTCAAGACAGGACAGCTGAAAAGTCTACCTAAGTACAAAAGTCTCATGCGATAGTGATGCTAGTTAGTCTAATGTGTGCTGCCAAATTAATTCGAATAACCGGGGTTAAAATGGGAAATACTTACATAAGTAAACATGCGCATATACTCATTGAATTCACTTAATACTCACACCCTAGAAAACATTCTGTTGCAAAACAGCGTGGACCTAATTCAGGCTCGATCAAGAAACAGAAATGGCATGTTCAAAAGTGGTCATCATCCCACCGTCCGAACTACGAAGCTAAATCGAGAGTTAAAAACTTTTACATTTTGTTTTGGCCATTCACTAGTCTCAATGAATCAAACGAAATCTACCCTGGCATCCAATGGAGCGATTTCAGAACAGAAATTTTCACGTACTTTGCATCTGAATCCACCAACGGCACTGCTAAGCACTGAAAATCCATTATTAATAAATAGTTAGGTTGAGCACAACCACAAAGCTTACCGCCTTTGTCAAGCCGTCCCCACTACTCGGGTCTAACTAAACTAAACTATGCACTAAACCACTTATTGTTCAAACGAATCAATGTAGGAACCTTCTCGTTAAATTCTATTTCTCTGTATTTCTACTCAGAACTACAACTCAACTGGAAACCGTTACTTACGAAATCCTCATCGGAAACGCAATGACTGAGAACTCGGTTTTTAAAACAATCATTACTTGTATTTCTCGCCGTATTGCCTAACTCTCAGCTTGAAACCTACAATCAGTCCTGTTTTAACACATGTCGTAAACAACATTATAGACACATTGTTTGGATGTAATACATCTGTACAACATCTGAATACTGTCATGATACTCATACGTTTACGAACTGTTCTGGGCATTATAGGCTGGTTGGAACCCCTACTCGAATGCATTAATGCTAATCACACTAGCGTTATCTCTCCTGTCATTGACCGTATCAACGACGACACGTTCGCCTATCAACCACTCATGCTGAATGACCTCCAAGTTGGTGGTTTTGATTGGGATTTAAGCTTCAGATGGCATTTTCCTCCAGAACGAGACCGCAATCGTCCCGGAGCTCCTTATTCTCCAATCAAGTGAGTGAGAGTGAAACCACAGAAGGTTTTGAAAATACACCAACGCATGTTTAACAGAGTTAGCACCAATATCATTTATCTTAAAATTATTCACATTTCCGACAAAATTACATGAAGTTGACCTTTGTGTGTTTGTTTGAATATTTTGAAAAGTAAATAGTTATTAATAGTAGATCACTTGCCATTTTTATTCCGAAGCAATGGCTCTGGGAATCTGCTGCTCAGCAACACAGACCTGATTGATCAATTCTATCATGGTAGTTAGTTCATGAGTGATTGATGGAAAGTAGAGTGGAAGAACTATCTTGTTTCACTTTTTGCCTAGTTTTTGCTGTCTAGTTGGTTATTCTGTACTTGACATTATGCGGCAAAATACGTGGGGTCAAACAACGAACACGTTGATCTTTACTATCGCTCCATTTAATACCCAAATAATTCGGCCACCACCCATGCAAGACAAGATCAGAGTTAGCTATTATTCACTGAGATCATGAGCATTTCGGCATTTGTTTGTCCAGCTGGGTTACAGAAACCCCAAATTTTAAGCCATGCTGGATGTGACTCAATCGTCCTGGATTAGTTTCCCGACAGACGCGAACTGGGCACTGTACGATATAATACGTATTGTCTAAAGAAACACAGCATTTAAAAAGTTTGTCAGCTGCTCAAACAACTCATAATCTCTAAACAGCAGTTTCTGACAAATGAGCCGTTTGCTTGCTGTAGTCTTGCCTAATCACTTTTTAATACATGACAACCCAGTACGACAGCAATATTCCGTTACTTGTATGTTTTAGAAGTTGCTACACTCCTTGATTAACATCATTGTAGTTCGGAGCGAATTGTTTGTTCCTGCTGGCTGAGTTAAAGTTGGTGTCTAGTCGTTTCTGAATGCTGAGGAAGTTTGGGCAAAATCCTTTCCACAAAAGCTTGTGTTAAATCTTTTCATTTTGTTTTCTAAGGTGGCAGGTTTAGGGATCATAAGTTATTTAGTAATTATGCCTGACGATTGAGGCGTTATTATGACAGTCGCAAGTAAGAGCTAGTATCAAAATCCACTATGTTGCAGTGGCATACAGATACCCTTTCTTGAGAACGTCCGTCAGTAGTGGATCGAATTGTTTTCCCATGGCAACACCATCGTTCTCTTTTCTTCATGATGCTGAATTTGCTCACTTAGGTACATGTTAACATCAGGTCATACGTACAGCAAAATTTCCCTTTGATGGATTTATCTGTACTGACCAGAGTAGCCGATCGTTTCTTTCAAACGAAGAGGCGTAGTCAATGTCCTGCTGTTATCAAAGCATCTAAGTTATTCCGTTAAATCTAAAGATTTTGTCTTGGCTATCGAAAGAAAGAAATCTCAAATTGCGTTTTGTTACTGTTTTGGATGTAAAGATAAGCCACCGAGTCAGATTATGTCAGTCACCTAGGAGCTACTTAAAACTTGATGCAATTTCGACGAAAACATTATGAGTAGAACATTATGAAAATCTGATCATTTTAAAACATCACTGAACAAAATTTACTTTCGTTGATTTTACAGCACACCCACGATAGCGGGAGGATTGTTCAGTATTCACCGAGGCTTCTTTGAACATCTGGGCTTGTACGATCAACAAATGGAAATATGGGGCGGTGAAAACTTGGAACTATCCTTCAAGGCACGTGTTTTAATTTGCATTATGAAAAACCGGTCTAGCAATTACTGGTGCGGCTGAACTTCGGTTTTGCTATCATCCTCGGTTCCAGTTAAATTGTGTTGGTAGGTAGTATGACAGCTTCAGAGAGATAAACGTTCAATTAAACAGACTCCAATCGAATCCAATTGAATTCCCAGTGGATTACAGTCGGGAGTAGATAGGCGTTACACTTGCATGCAATGACAGCGTCGTTGTTGCTTATATGTGAATCACAAGATATATGTGTCCAATGATGTCAGATTACGCAGATACCTTCGTAGTCATATGACTTAAAACTTCCGCAGGATTTTTGTAAGTGTTCATGCTGTCTAAATAAGATATGTTGTTGTACTTACTAGCATTTGTGTTTAGAGAAGCACTCCTAAAATTTTCCGTCGGCAGAAAGCCCGAATGGTGTAGTTTCATTGTTCATTGGGAAACTGTCCCGTCTCACTTTTCTTCAATTACTTCGGAGTAAACTGCATTGGTAAGTATGAGGAGGGTAGCAACCCAACGATCAGCTGGTAACTTCTCAATGAAGTAGACGTTTACAAACTTTCATGAGATCAGGACGTTTATCAGTTCGAAGTAAAGACTACAAATTAGTAAAGCTACTGCTATATCGTCAATGTCATTACCAGTGAAATGAACGTTAACAGGAATTATGTAGCCTGTTAAGCCTAAGGAAGCCGCATAAAGTCTGAGATAATTTTCGGCCCATTATATGCATTTTGACGTCGTCAGTATGTAAATTAGACCTCGTACTGGTGCCACATGCCACAAGAACTTGTCAGCTATTTCCCTTGCTTTATATCGATGAAGTTGTTAATAATTCCACAATCGCGAGACTGGGAGGTTGTGGTTGTATTCGAGAGTGAAGGAAACCAAGTTGACACCAACACATCGTTCATTCCTCGACCGACAGCTTGCGCTATTAAGTAGGAGAACAATGTGTTGCTCAGAGTGAAACATCCCTTGTTCTACATTTATGAGTAGTGTTATTTTTGGAAGCTATCTGTTATAGGTTGCTTCTTTACGGTATGTTCGTGTTTCGCACAAAATGCAGCCCAATAATGTTGTTAGGGTGGCTGGTTTTCATGTGTTTTGTTTTAGTTTGTACCTTGATAGCAACGTCAGCGGACATTTTCACTGACATCCAAGTTTCTTCCAAGGTCGCAGACCCTCGCCTTGGCTACCTTTGGTGAATGTGTTTTGATTTGGTCGACATGCAAGCAATCCGACCGTGTGTAGCCTAGCTTGTGACAGTGTCACATACTTCTTACCATGAGCAAATGTAAATTTGGAAGCAAATTAGAAGAGTAATGATTCATCTGTACATTGTTGTAGTGTAAACAGTCTCGACTACCGCCTCATCAAAGACAGCTAGGAATCATGCTGCTGGCTTGAATTCTTTTGGTTTTTTATTAAAGGCCACCAGTCATCGTAGGGTTCAGAATTTACTTGCTTATATATCTTTAGTGGAGTGATTGTTGCCGTTTGTTTCTCCGAAGTTCTGCCAGACATCGCTGTTTTAGCGTTGTCTAACAAGGATATAAATTGAGCATTGTATCGTTACCAAACAAACGATGTGTAAAGAGTTCGATTTTACCAACCCCAGAAGTGCTCGCAAAATAGGACTGCACTCAATTAACTACAACCACTAATACATAACTGTAAATATACCACTTTGATTACTTAGGAGTACCAGAGGATTTTTTTACATAAATTAAACATCACTCTCATTTGGTGGCAGCCGTCGCACTCCCACAGACTTCCCAATTGGCCTCTTCAAATGGAGCCTGTGAAGGTAACTTCCGATGAAACCGTCAACCTCTTCTGAAAGATAGTGAATAAAAAGCGATGTGTGTCCAAGATATCAAACATTATGCGCATCGTTCTCGCTGCAGTGAATACAATCATTACTGTACAGTTTTTCATGTCCGGAGTGCGTGTACGTTGGGTGCCAAAATATGGGCCTCAGAGAATAAACAAAATCGCCCCAAATATCCAGCGAATTGTAGTCATTCGTCGTGGTAATTGGTTCTTGAGACCGAAACACATGTTTACCTCTATGATCTAGGAACAAACCAACAGCCGCATCAATTGAAGCGCAATGGAACTGCTTGACTCGAACAGATCAGAGTTTAACCTGGTGTGATGTGATCACGTGCAAACGTTTCAGTTAGGCTGGGTCCGTGATGTTACTTGCCTACAAGTCAAACATACCAATAAGCGTGAGTGTCTACTACACTGACTTCTACAGCGGCAGCACAATTCTTTGGTAAAACGAACGAAGAGGAATGTTTAGCCTTGATGTCAAGAGTCCTCAACGTAATGTTCAAGTTCACTCAGCCTGGGTGCAAAAACCTCGTTATTTTGAGTTTCAAGGTCCTTCACATTCGGTTTATTGCCCCTCACCTGTTCCAATCTGACTTCCACTTATTTCCACAGCTGACTTGTCAGTTGAACAGAAGGTTTTTTCAACTGGATAATGTAAATCAAGCAGAGTAGACTAGCTGAACAAGCAGAACAAACAATTTTGACCCGCTGCTTGAACGGTAGGAAAGTGTATTCTAGTTCACAGAGATCACAGCGGATGCTTACTTTTCGTTGACATCACCAGAACAACCCAGTAAAATGAATGCCTCTCAAGACTGTTTGGTGATGTCGACAGCGAATCAGTAGATAGACTACAAGTATGTACAAAACAGTATTTTGATTGATAGCGTGCATCAACTGGGAACGATGATGGGAGAGGGTGCAGGGTTAAAATTCAGAGGTCAAGAGATTCAGCTGAGATGTTTTATAAGTACACTGTAAGTAAGGAGAAGTCACATATTCTGATGGTAATCGCACTTCTCAAAATCGCTTAATATGGGGGGCTGATCGAAATTTATGAGAAACATGAAACAAGTAAGTTTGTAACCTTGCGTTACGCCTGGTATTGATGCTTATTTTACAGGACCTGCTATACTGTTAATGGGCCATCCCCCCTCTGTATTATGACACCAGTGCCATCCTACGGAGTCTCAACCTAAACACTTGCTCCTCTAAGGAAACCAAGCCAACGTTGTAGTCAACAACTTTATTCTTTCCGCTCTGCTTGGATGATAGAGAATTGACCCAGTGTACAATACAACATGCTGAGGGGATGACAATATCTTGAATAGTATCCAATACTAAGACCTCAGATCTGTTACAACTAAGGAGAGAGATAATTTTACCTGTGAACTTTACGGACCATTACTGAATATTCAGCTTTTCAAAAGGATTGCAAGTGAGTGGCACGAATTCAAGTAAACAAGTAAATCGTATGAGTTCTTTATACACAGTCGTTTGTCGTCCAACAACCCTAGATATACTTCGCCGTTTTATGTACCAACCGAACTTTACTGGCATGGGTTTTAGTTAAACGCACGTATGATCGCCGTTTAATAGAAACAAAACTTGTGATCACCTGCGCAAAGGTTTGTATTGAAGCAAGCATCTTAAACGTTATGACACTTGTTAACAAAAAACTAGCGAAACGTGTTATAAGTTTTCATCGGTACTAGTAGAGTTGGTCAGTTATTACTCGTGCGGTTGATCTCCAGTTGTGTTGTCATCCTCGGTTTCGACTAAATTGTATCGGTAGGTAACGTGACAATTTCAGAAAGGTTAGCGTTTAATTGAACACATTCCAATTGACAGATATCTGTCGCAAATTAGCAGCTTAATTTGTCGCTTCACAATCACTCAGATCTTATGAATTCCAACGGTACGTCCACGTGACAAGTTGAAAATCGATGACAACGGATGCATCTTCCATGTTCATATGGGGTTTTCAGCTAGTCCCCGTCAAAATGAAACAGATTGCCCTAGTTTTTTCTTGCGCTCACAGTTAGAACAGCATCTTACCCTGTTCGAAACTGGACTTTGATCACGTTTTCTTGAAGCAATCATATTGACCTTTGCGCAAATGACTTCACATTAGGCACTACAGAATTATCATGCCCGAGAGCTCAGCGGCCTTTAGTTGTGAGTAACAGTCAGGTTGACCGATCACCTTCATAAGAGTCACAGTTAGTGCATGTTAAATTAGTTCGATAACCACGAGATAAGTCCATGTGGCTGTCTGTGATAGAGTGTACTATGCACGTTTCACTCTTTCTGTAGTTCATCACCAGCAAATAGCTTAATCGTATAACAAACACGTTTGCCTTGGTAATCGTAATCAACAAAGTAACGAAACTATCTTTTAACACTAACTAATCCATATGTTCAGCAAAATGTAAATATTGCAATCGAATGGCAGTGACATCCAGTGTTAAACATGGGATGCAAATCCTCGGACTAGTTTGGACACCGGGTGGCAGAGATATTCCACAATGTCTGGTATTCATGTGAACGTATGTACTGCGTATATAAGAGCATTAGAATGACCCCTAAAATGTATTTCATTGATTCCAATGCTTTAAATTGGTGTGCGTCCACGACCCACTTATCATCTTGAATATCCTTGCCTATACCTCGATATTCTGTGACAATCGGTGAATTAGAAAATAGGTGTCCCAATGAACCACTGTTTTGGGCTAATACAAACTCTTCTGGAAGGAATTTCTGCCACTCATTTTGTTATCAAGTTGTTACTAATAATTTTCAGCAGTAAATATTCCTGAGGCCGCCTAACTGACGTACACACTCATAACAGTAACAACTAGTAAAAAGAAGGACCACCTCGCTTGCCAATTTGACCCACAATGATTAAAATTTCTGTATGCGAGTTACTTACTGCTCGCTCACATTTCTTCAGACATGGATGTGCGGCGGCTCTTTGAAAATTCATCCGTGCAGTCACGTCGGTCATGTGTTTCGTGCCAAGTCACCTTATGCGACATCCGACGATGTAGGAAAGACTGTGCACCGCAACTTGGTGCGTTTAGCAGAAGTGTGGATGGACGAGTATAAAGGATATTTCTATGAAAAATTTGGTTTCGCTCTGGTAAGCCAATCTTTTTGAGTAAAAAAACTCTCACATATGTCACGTGAACTGAAGGATTCCATAGACCATTGTTCTGACGACGCTGAACAACCTAACTTAAGTTGTTCTTTGGATGAAAGCAGATAAAGAATGTGCATCGTTAGGGCCAAGAAACACACTCACTTGAAAATGGGACAAAATAAGATGGCTAATAAATCTGTCCCAAAAGCAAAGTGATCCAGATAGACTGGATATGAGACTTCATAATTTCTGTTTGTACCTCAAAAGTAAACAGTCTGATGATTCGCAAATCAGTGACCTGGTTAAATTCATCTGCTGGGTATCAGCATTTTTTTCAGTTGAAAACCAATCAAAACGGGTGGTTAAAGCGCTTATCCAAAATCCACCTATAAACAAGTACTGACAGGTCTCCACAGTCGCATTCTCGGATTGAGTTTTACTCGTTACCTGTTCTATGCCATCATTTAAAACAGAGAGTTGCTAGCCAGGTGTTTGACCACCGACGTCTGCGTTCAATCGCTCGTATCGGGTGACACCAACGAGTAAGCAACGAGGAGGTTAGGAAGCAGATGTTTGGGGTTGATTGTCAAACGAGTTCTTTCATTCAGTCACTACACTTGCGCAGACTTAAATGGTTTGGTCATGTTCTGAGGATGCTAGCTAGTCGTCTGCCACACTGAACACTCTTTACCGACGCTGCGGCCAACTGGCGCAAAGTGCGGGGTGGACAGATGATGACCTGGCGTAGACAAATGAAATCGTTCACGAAGGGGTTGGTCATTGAGGACCGGATTCGTCTCCCAGGCTGGAGCTCTCGCGATTCAGAGAGTCGGTGGCTTGAGACGTTAGGTGAGATGGCGGCGAATCGGGCTCAGTGGCGTGAATGTTGTCGTTGTTTGGTCGAGTTGTCTGTGAAGTGAGTGCACTTAATGGCGCGGGGTAGTGAAAGCCACAAGGAAGCTGTCTTGCTGATGACGCCTTATTTTCAATTACAGCTCGATTGTTTGTTTGCAAGGTGTAGGCATCTTGGTGTTGTATGTTTAAATATAGACGTAGCTATTTCTAGTGGTTAGGTCCCCTCCCCCTTCCCTTTATTCTCTTCCTTCTTCCCATATAGGGTTTGGTTTTTATTCTTCGTGGTTGTGTGGCATCACCGTGAACTGCTGATTTATTGCTGTCCTTGATGATGATAATGATGAACCAAAACAGTATTCACTTGGTTACAACCTAGCATTCAGATAGTCTTTACATCTAACCGATTTTGAAAAGAAGCATTAGACCTAAGCTTCACTTGTGTTAGAGTTTGTTAGTAGTTCAAATTCTTGCCTGATATGATGAATCGGTCATGTCTAAAATGAAGTCAATGACGCAATGATCAACACGGTGGCATTATCAAAGCTTGACCGGAGTTCAAATCCAGGTCGAGATAAGAATATGCACTATTGACGAGCTAAAACAGAAGTTAAAATCAAATCAACTGTTTTTCGAAACAGGCTGACTGAAAAGTTTGTCTTAGTGTGAGGCTTGTACTCAAGTGTGAGTAGTCTTCAACTTAATATAAGTAGCTCACAATTAGAGAGTTTCTTGGAGTTCGTTCTTGATACGAAGAGATCTAACCCTCTTACTGTGGGTTTGCTATCAAAGAGACGATGTAAATCAGTATATAGGTTTAGTTATCCGATAAGACTGCAAGACCGTGTTCACACACACACACACAAACACACTAGTCCTTGGTGCCTTCGAGTTACTCACTACCGAAGTTTAATAGTTCACGGCTGTGTAGTAGTTTAAATTAAAACGTCAAATGTGTTATTTTTGTATACTTGCTAACTAGCGGAGATGTAGCTGTAGTTTATTAGGAGACATAGTGAACGGTGATGTATACTGCCCATCAGTATTTCACAAGTAGTCCACTTCAAAGGAGATCACAGCCAGTAAATTCCTGCAAACTCAGAATTGTACCGCTTTTGAAAGGGTGCAGTAAACTACCGTGGCTTTAGCTGTAACGATGGAGCTTCATCCACCGTAAGTTAATTACTCGGCGTTAACAACTAACATTTGGAGATCATTAGCTCCAAACAATCTTCTGCGACTTTACCATACACAACACTTCTTATCAGGCTGATAGCAATCACTAACTTTACGCCTGTTTCGATAACAGCATAAATCTATCTTGTAAACTTAGCATCAGCTGGACACTTCCAGTGACCCAGCTAAAACAAACCCAGTAATAGGTAGGTTGATGCTAGTCCTTAGAATGCATAGGTTTTCAAAACGTAAATGCATACCCTTGCGCAAAAACCCCGCAACACAAAATATCAAGCCAACTAGCCGTCCCGAAAAGCCACCGTTGCATACAGAGATATATTTTCTATAAATAGTCGGGGTTGTTAGTTATATGATGTGGTGGAGCTTTTTGTATTCGGTGTAAGTTTTATCCGGCTACTTCTAACTACTAGTCAACATTACGTTTTCGCAGGACTAAGTCGACATACTCGTTTCGATTCGAATGAGTTCCTTTCTCTTAGGATTGTGAAAGGACTGAACAACGCAGCTGCCGTGTTTCTTTCCATGGCGATACAGCAACTTAAACAAAGCTCGTGAGCAAACTGACTGATCGTTCCTCATGTGAGGTCAACACGGCTAGTCAAGACAAATGTGAGCCAGAGTACAATTATTGGTTATGACAAACATATACACTACTGACAAGCTCTAAGAAGACCGGAACCCAAGTCCAGTGGTTTCTTTTCGGGAAAAGGGAACCGAAACCTCCATCCGAACGCAAACTTTCTTACAAAATATGAGTGGATCTCATTACTTACTGCTTCACAACTTACCGGTGTTGATTTGCCCGTTTTAGATAGCTAATATTAAATGATTTCACTGTCAAATTTCATGTTTCAGGACCAATTTGGTGATGTATCTGAACGCAAAGCACTTCGCGCACGGCTGCAATGTCGTTCATTCGGATGGTACTTGGACAACGTAATCCCAGAAATGTTTGTGCCCTCCAAAGCTCTAGCATCCGGAGATGTAAGTCTTCGAGGAACAATATTACCCGAGAATGCTGAGTGTTTGATAATTTTAAATGGATTCTGCTCTGTGAACCTTTGTAAACACTAGCAGGCTCACAGTAAGCTTGTGCCGTCGAAGATCAAGGTCTTATACGCATACTTGATGAGTTGATCCCTGTTTCTATGAGCTAGGAAATCTGAATCAGGTTTGGATCTGATCAGATATTTCGCAAGGTATATACGATATACAGTGTAGTTTTTCACCTCGGCAATTGACTTGTTTTTGACATGACATGCTCAAGACTAATGTCTGCCTAGTAGTAGTTTGCCTGCATTGGGATAATGAGATACAGAAACGATCCGAATAAAGATTGGGCTAATGGTTGTGTATTGATAGAATTAGCAATTTAATTGAAACTAAAATCCGTGTAAGTCTGTTGTGTTTATGCTTGATGTTCAAGCCTTGCAAGAACTAAAACACTTAAGCGAATGAACCTCTGATTTTTCAAATCGGTTTGTTCTGTTCAAGAGTAGAATTAAGATATTAAGTTTTTGGTAGCTAAATTTCTTTCGCTTCGGACAGAAAAAGTGTACATCTAATTAAACTGTTTAACACTCAACAATTGGTGACGGATTTATATGAGAACAATTCTTCAGAAGAATTAGATTGCAACTTACAAATGTGTGCTGAGAATGAAAACACAGCGTTTTCCTTCATAATGCACACAGTTGACGTGTGATAATCTGTTTTCTCTCACTTTTCTTCCTTTTTAAGATATTTTTCTCTTAAACCGAAATTTTGACATTTAATTGGATTATGTGTTATTAGAGAAGTCAGAAATAGAAAAGCTACAAAAAGCTTTTTTGGAGAAAATCTATAGATTTCATTAACGCACCAAACATCCGATGGCTATTATTTTTCTTCTCATATATTACAAAATCCTTATGGCTGATTTTAACCCTAAGACTTTGTGGTATAAATGATTCGAAAATAAACTAACATTATTGTTGAACACGTTGAATATCATTCTTGGTGAGGACGTTTTCATTTTTCTCCTCTACCACCTTTTTGTTGACTTCAACAGCATTATAGTTTCGAGAACCTAAACCTGCTTTATGTTCCAATCACACTATTTCATCTATGGTGTTCAGTGTGCATCAGGAAAAAACAATTGTTTTATATGTTTCCAGTATTAACCTTCCTTGGGGCAGGTTTCATACATTCCTTGGTGATTAGAAAAGTTTTTGAACTTCTGTTTATAGATATGTAAACCAGGGGTTCACGGAATGTACAGCCCCCATCGAAACAATTAATGATAATCAACTAATGTACACTGTTACAAGATTATCTTGGCATCCAGAAAACTTATCTCAACGGCGGATACCAGTTTACGGTGTGAAGATTTGTCAACTTGCATGTTGAGGAACGACCTTTCTGCTGAAAAGTTCTTCCAGAAAACTGAGCATAGGTACCAAAAGGCTTTGCTATCCCTCTACTTTCACATGTCTGGTGACACCTACATGTACAGTTCGAAAAGTTGCTATGATGCTAGGGGCATATGTGACCACTGATTCTCCTCTGGGTTAACAAACCTATCAAACTACTAATCACCAATATAAATCTGATGTGCAGTGATGGTTTACGCTGTTTTCAGCATGAACTGCATGACAGGTGCTGCTGGAACAGTCACTCTCCAGGATCTTTTGGCGGAGTACACATGACTATATGCAATGGATGGGAGCTGGTTCCAAATATGTTACTGGCATGAGTTTGTAACTCAGTCGGAGAAGCACCTGTCTCGTCTTCTCATAATGTTAGATTCTAGTCAAAACCTGGCCAGCTAGTCTTCATACATGTAAATCTGTCAAATTATATCTCAGCAGCATGTAAGTTAAATACACAAGTGACCTGAACCAAAGCAAATCTTTCGCTGTTCGAGTACTACTTTGTTGTTTGATTTTTTTGATCATTCTTCATTCAAAACACAGAAATTTTACTAGCTCCACAGCTTAGGCTAAGAATTATATTTTTAAACCGTCTTAAAACTTGTACCCAGTTATTTACAGCATCGCCTAAACGTATCCATCTCAGTTGTTTTTTAACGATTCAGGAATTGTACCTTTAAAGATCGGTGACCAGATAGGAGTTTACCAGCTGGAGTTCCGAAAATGCAGATAACTATTGTCCACCTACTCACTGGTTGAATCCGGTGCACCCCACAAAAATAAATCTTAGTCAGCGCAGGTCAGTAAGCAACTTTAACTTCTGTAAAGATCAGCTACCAAGATTTATAGCTCAATGTCAAGCACAGGACAACATCAAATTAGAATGAAGGTTAGTTCCTCACTACAAATATTATATTGACAAGATGGAATGTCCACCTGAAAGACATGACCAATCCAGTTGGGGTTCAAAGATGATGGCAGTGAATTTCTGTGAAAACACATTCAAGGCAACCCTTTGTCGTTCGCTGTTCACCAGGCTGCTCCAAGGCAGGCTGTCTCATGTGCAAATGTCTTATTGTCTGGACATAAAAGGCAATAAACCTGAATCCAGCTAACATAATGAATTCGCTTAACGGTCAAGCTGCTGCAAACGAGTTAGATTTTACTCGAAAATTACGACATACGCATATCTCAGAATGAAGTACCAATTCTAGTTTTGAATACGAAATCTTTTTCCAAATTTTGTCACATTCTGCTTGATACAATTTGGTGGTTGTGTTATTCTGTTTTTTTCCGCGTTCCCAACGGTTACTTTATATACGTATTTACCATTTTACTTCTCGTACATTTTTCAATAACGAATTTGTGATGACACTGGCAACTTAGTGAAACTTGTCTACCACTCCACTCAATCCTTGTATCAATTTTGAAAACGTTACTCAACAGTTAAATGCATAATATAGTAGTAACAACTGCTCTGTGACTGAGCTGATGTGGACCTTCTTATAACCCCTTTGAATTCCTGGTCTTAATACAAATAATGAACTGTTACTCGTCAACTGTATTGCTTACAAAATAATCGGATCTCAGCCCCCAAATATTTGTTGCCTACTAAGAGCTGGGAAACGACGGAACTTGTAGGATCGCAAAGTTTTGTTCTGCACCTTTAGACAACAAACCGATCGGGCGTGATCAGAGCATTGCAGTAGTAAAGTCTTGAAAACCTACACCTAAAGATTACTAGATTTAAAAGTGTATTAGAAAGACTAAGCGAACGCAACATTCCTGTGATTAGTTTCATGACACATTACTTTCCTACTCGCAGATTGAAAACAGACAGCTGGCAATTTGTATCGACGCTTCAATCTTGAAAACCCAACCACATTTGCATATTCTTCGAGGACATCCTTGCCACAGGCAAGGTGGAAATCAGGCAAGCTTTTTTAAACATCCATTAAGTTAATCACTGAGTAAAGTGCTATTTTTGTTTGACCTGTATGACATACGCAAACAGATCACAGGTTCTGTTTGACGATATTTCCACCAGGTTATACTTTCTCTAATTCTATCGTATTTACAATAATAAATAACATCTTATTCAGTGAGGTGATGTTAGAGGTTCCAGTGTTACTCACTCCTGGTTCCAGCACTTCTAATCAAACAAACAGTATGGTTAGCACAGTTTGAAAGAAACCCACATATACATATTCTGCCCGTGAGTGAGCTCTGGTTCGTCATTTTCATAACTTTGTTGGGCCGACGCGCCAAGTGTGAAATGAGCGCATTGACAAACATTCCATTAACTTCAAATTAAGAATACAAGATTCACGCAACCTAACTGTTTAGACATGAATCATTGACTAGTTATGTCGACTTTCGACCGGACAGAAGTTCAAACACTGATCAAACGTCCGTAATTATTGTAGAGAAATCATCTACGATTATGGTCCACCAACTACATCCAAGGTCACAGCTTTACTGTCACGTTGAACGTGCTGTTTGATATGGGTATTTCCGGCGTACCACACGTTCCCATGCTAAGACCTATGTTCCGTTAGTGACCCCGAAACTTGGCACGTAGTAGACAATATGACTGAAAGTGACACGCTGTAGAACAATTTGAACGTCACACAGATGGGCCACAGAAAACTCGCTCTCGGTTAACAAGACTAAGTGCACTTCTGTCATCCAGACCTTACAGTGCTTTCTGGGAGGCGAACAATTGGGCACACCCACCTGCTAGCGCGACGTGGACACGATTGTCTCAAGCGACATTAGTCTGTCCCTTAACAGTGGTCAAAAAGGCCACCTCGGTGACTGGGTTGCTCACAAGATTGTTTAAACTGTTTCACTGGGTTTGTTTCACCATTAAGTTCAATTCACTAGTGAGCCCCATCTTAAGATGAATATCCAAGCTTACCGTCCTTAGCTTGTGAATGAATTTGGTCATATTGAGAAAGTACAAGTTACGGCTACAAAACTGGTTACAGCGCTACGTTCTCCACCTCATGCTGATAAGTAAAACGAACTGTGGCAGTTCTCAATGTGTTACCGGGATATCAGAGCAGACTTGCCTTTGGTATATAGGATCCGTCATCATCTCAAACATCCTTTAAAAACTACTTGCGACCAGGGGAAATAAGCACCTCATTTGTTAAAGGCATAACATCAAATGATCCATTGGATTTGTAGTAAACCCTTTTAGGCTCCCGTTTGTGCCCAGTTGGTGGCTAAACTCCAGTGCGCATTTGGGACACCACCCAGAGTTCATTCACCTTGGCCGTCAGAGTGAAGAAAACTTCAGCTTCACATGGCTGGTGCTAACCAATCGCTGTCTCATGTATGTGGAAGTGTGATTGCTGTTTGCTTGTTCGACGATGATCGGGCTTCTATTCCGCATATCAGCCTCTGACGTTCACATTCTCGATCTTTCTTTTGCCGATCCCCTGAAACTGAGGCAATCCCACAATTTGTATCTTCTTACTAAATCGTCCAACACACACTTCGATATACATAAACTTTCTCAGCTTTTTGTACTCTGAAAACTTTGTAGAAGTCTTTTGTATCTACCAGAAGTTGAACTCCAACTCATGTATCTGTGAAGCGATGCTGTTAGACACTATTGGGCAACAATTCCTAAATAATATCTATTTTACTTGGCGGTCATTCAGGAACGCTTAATGCCTGCCATTTTAATCAAAACCGATGTTACTGTATGATCCACTGATGAAACTTATCTAGATGGCACCATCCATTGTGATGTTTTAACTACACCTACAGTACGTAAATTATGTGTAGTTTTTCTTCTTTTTTGGCAATATCTTAGTCGAGATATAAAGTTTGGAACTCCTGTTTTAAAAGTATACATAATCATGTCACTGACAAGGTTTTACATTTATTATGACACTTCATAGCTTATAGCTTTCCTGTTGTTCAGTAAAATGTTCCATACGTATTAGTTCATTCTAGCTTAAGTGTCCACTTGGTAGCTTACACACTATGTTTAGAGGATTCACTATACATGGGGAGGCTTAGTAAAAAACTGGTATTCATATTAACTGTTAAACGACATTTCCCTATAATGGCGTTAATGTTGCTGCACGGAATACAGCTCGACAGATCGAGCTCTTCCAATGTGTTGGAGAGTATACAAGAGAGGCTTTTAAACGACCAGATGTGTGTGGAACATTCACTCCAAAAAGTGTATCCCTGTTAAAACGAACACTGAAGCGGCAACTGTCTGTACGGAGAGTACAGTAAAAAGTTGATTATTAGTACTGACTAAATGATACGAACAGCATCGCCCTAAATGGGCATCACTACCTGGTCTAGAACAGTAATACCAAGTGAAAACCCCTTTTCAGCTTCGATAAGCAACGAACACCTCTTACACATTTTATTACCTCGATACACAGTAACTAGGTTAAATTCAAACTGGACCATTTCTTAAACTCCTGAGTTTCTTGCACAATGTCAGATAACTCGATTGACTCGGACGTAATCCTATGAGACTTGATTGCAAGGAAATAATGTGAACATGAGCGAAATCTGTAACAGAGATGAAGTGTAACAGGTGCTGTTTTGTAAGTATGGCAGGAAATGTATGGTTCATTGTGAAGATCCCTAGTGAACAGCATGTAAGAAAGTAATGAGTGAAGAATACTGATCTTTAAGAGTTTTGATTCTGAATGTCGCTCTTAAAAGTGTTTGTATCCTTAATTCGTCCTCTTTCTTGTGCTCTTTTACTGCTGTTTTTTTTTCTAAATACACTCAACTGGTGAAGACAACTACATCGACCATTGACGTTTGCGCTTCTTGTTAACTTTCAACAAAACTGAATTTTTACCATATAATCTGGTCACGATATTACAACTTCTGAATAGTATAAGTAGCTTGTGCATTATGGAGCATTATCTGATCTCAGATAGAATTAAGAACAAGTCCCTGAATTGTGATTGCATATAGATAACATAGCTGAAGAATTGTTTGATTTAGCTCAATGACTTAGAAGCAGTTAATTACGTACTGGACAGTTCCAATTAGAAATATTGGGATAAACGTAGCCCTGTAAGAAAAAGACTTTTCGGAAGAATTACCGTTGCTTAACTGATTGTTTGACTCACACCGTAGGAAAATTGCGTGGTTGCTCAAACTCTCCTTATGCGGTCAAGAATTTCAAGATGCTCAAATGGATTACCGGAACTTCCCATACAAAAAACAGGCTTGAATTGATGAAGTAAAAGGAAATGAGAAAGCAAGTTCTGGATAAAAATGTGTTATAAATCTGTCTGCCTGGAAAATATTCTGAAGGCCCATAAAAATAATTGCTTTGGAGCAAAAATTTGACTGAGCAAGGTCCCAGGCACAACTCACTCATCTATAATGACACTATATTTAGCGATTAACGGTGAATACCTCTTAATTACAGATCGTCCTTGTGATAGTGAAAAATCAATAGATAGCATGCAAATTTATATCTATATGTATATATATATATGTATTATTGAATACAGTTGATTATGAGTTGGTTGTGCTGATATCAGTTAAATATATCGTCTTAAAAGTCGGTTTTATTACATTTAAACTTTAAGCTCTGGTTCTGGACTCACAACAGAGAGATTCGTCGTGAAAACAAATGTTGGACAGTGGATGAGAAATCTCGGCTTGTCAGCATGTTTAACTGTCAAGGCAGACCAGAGCAGAAGTTCGAATATACTAAGGTACAGAGTATTTTTACACATTTCGTTGCTCAATAAATTTCACCTTTATGTGTTGAACACTGTATTATAAATTAGCCTACGGATAACGACTAACCAAATCAAAAGTGAATACCGCTCACATGTGAAAGTTTCCTTTGCCTTCACATAGATTTTTCCAGCCACCCGCTTTTAAAAAGTTGCAATAATCGCGGGTTCTCGTTTATCTTAGAGTTCACTGTAGTTCATCTGTTTGCAACGAACTGAATCCGAGGATGTTCACCTTCTGTTCTTCTGAGGCAACCACGTTGACGTCTCTCACTGACCCTACATCATACACCACCAAATTATCACATGTGAACGCTCAACCATTTTGTCTTGTGAGCAACGGTCAAGTTATCCGAGCGCCTCGAAGCGAGGTAAAGTAACTATTCTTTTTATCCCTAATAGATAATTTTACGATTAGAACCATTTATCGGATTGACATAACAGAACTAGCTGAACTTATTAAACAATTGTTTGTATTCCTTGATCACTGTCCAAGTGGTCAACACGGTTGACTCATAAGAATGTCGACCGGAGTTCAAAGCCCGGCGACTTTTAAGTTGAACATGTTACAAAAAATAATCTTCTAGTTCATCAGGTAGATAAATCAAGCCTTAGCCGGTGGATATAGTGATTACGCGACCTATCCAACGGCAACACGTTTGCCAATTTATACGCTTATAGTATGATGATTGGTCAAAACTTTGATTGATTTCAAATTGAACATCAATTACACTTGATGGTAAATTTTCCATTCAGTTAGGTTTTCCAGGTGACTTTTCCAAAAACGACGCGCGAGACTCGAGTCTTGCTCTTGTTAGAGCTCTTTAGTAGCACGTATCCTTGCCATGACCGAGATTAGGACTCCAACTACGCTTTCATGGACCAACCGTGTTGATGACTGCTCGGTTGAATTCGCATTATCCGCCACCAAATTATGTCATGTAAACCCTCTGCAGCGCTTGCCTGTAAATAATTCTCAGATCCCTTGAGGAGACAAAGTATTTACCCTACCAACTCCATCCAATGACCCATATCTTAGTCTATTGTGTATTATGATTTCGAAAGATAATTGATGGAAGGAAAAAACATATTTGAGAGCGTTTATCTTGATCGTCCAACTTCAAACGTGAACAATAATTTGAGTAGGTTAGGTTTTCTTCAATGGCTAAGAGGTTTTTATTAGCAGTGCGACTTGGTTTCTATAACTAGTTTCAGTAGATGACCGTACATAATCTCATACTTCCAAAGTCTCCGTCGTTAAATTGCTTACGTTAGATCATTCTTAGCCCTCAAATCTTGTGTTTATGTTTATTGGTCCACCTGTTCGACCCACATCTGTTGACAAGTTGTGAGTGAACATGGTATGCGACTTTTCTAGTTTATCCCCTGAGTTAAGCTATTATGAAACGATTCCTTCAAAAATTGTGATCTCACAAATGGCTTATATAAACAATAGCTAGCAAAATCAACTTTTAGGTTGAATTACTTTCATAGAATAAGTAATTTATCGACTTCATGAAGGTACATACTACAGTAACCGAATAGCGCTGGCTAATGAAAGTACCTGGATGAAAACTGAAGATAGTCCTACGTTAAATCCAGAAGCCAGATTGATATTTTTTTTCATACCGAGACTGACTAAGATATAAAAACGCATACATAGATCCCGCACAATCGATAATTATGGCACTTAACAGACTGTGCTGTTAGCGTTTTCCTTGAACAGCGGCATTCCTCTAAGTTTTTGCACTGTATGTATATTTAGGTTTTGTGTGAAAGCATGGCTATTTTTGTATCTTAGTGCAATAACTTAACCAAATTCCTCGGAACAGTATAATTAAACTTTTTCAGGACAACAAGTCTCCGTTTGTTTCTTCGCCATTCTTGAATTGGATTCGACAAGTAACGCCATTATCGACCAAGTCACTGATCGATAAACTGATCACAGTTAAACATCGCAGTCATACACGCTTCATACAGTCATGCGAGTACGACCAATGGCGCCAATGCTTTTCTTGCATTTCCCATATGTGGATCAATTATAAAAGAACTGTTACACTTGGAGTCATTATGCACTTGTCCCGATCAGAATATTGTGTGGAATAAGATACATCGCTATATTCTCCATAGAAATTAGATTCACATCAAAGCTTAGAAGATTTTTCGGGACAAAATCTTGTGAACAAAGATTCTGTAGACCAAAGTGTCGTTTGCTTACCTGTAGTCTTCTCTGTTACCTCTTTCAACTCTTATAGTTATGTCATTTTAGTACGTGTCTCAGCGATTTGCGTGAACTAGAATCAACCTTGCTTCAAATCTGTGGATGTGTGCTTCGCGATTTATCCTGATATTCTGGATGATTTCTAAATAATGGGTGACAGCGTTACGTTAAAAAAAACGTGTTAGTCAAAGTTGATTCTGTTGTCACATGCTGGACGAATACAGTGTCCATGTAAGACTTATACATGAGAAAGTGAATGTCATTATTCACAGGTTAAATATTCACGATCTCTTTGCTAACTTAACAATATCCACATTCGGATTAATTTGTCGCAATAACCCAAGTCGAAGAACGGATGTTCATATACTTCAAAAAGAGTGTATTATGCTGCAATACTTGTGCTTCCTATCACATGCTGTTGGCGGCATCCGTTTCCCGGTTAGCTCGTTGCATCGACCGTAGCCAAAGTTTGCACATGACCGTTGACACAATTGGCTCCCGCTGAACCGTGTTGTAACATGCACGCATACAGAGCAATCTATGAAACCAGAATGTGTGAAGTTGCTGGTCATTGTAACATAGTCGAGTCAGTCCAGTTAGCTGTAAATCAGATCAATACAAAAGCTATATCAGCCAGCAACAAAAGTAAGCAGACCTGCCTGGAAAATATCTAGACTGATAAGCCATACAAGTACTACAGAAATGAAACACAAGTAAGCAGACAGGCAACTAGTAACAGATGGGTTAAAATTTTGGTATATTTCAATAAGACTAGAAAAAGCAGACGCAGTGGGAGGTTGAGTAAACCTCAACAACAAATATTCAAAAAACTACACTAGAAACAGAAAGGAGAGCATGCATAAATGAGCGACTGCGAAAGAAAGAAGAAGCAGTGTTTCATCAACTGAACGAGATTTGCTGATTTACAACAATCAGAACTACATAACCACGTTTACTCACCTGTTCCCATTGCATTCGCAATCTCTTTGTAGAGAGTTCGTTTTGGTTATATTGATCACTTACCAGTCCATGATGGTCAGCGTGATTAAATGGGAATTTAGCACAATGACACACGGTCAAGAGTCTTCACATAATGCAACAGACATGCGAGCTGAACCGATAAATATGTGGATTAACACTTGCACCTTTCATTCTTATGCAGAATAGACAATCAACAGACAATCATGTTAGGATAATCGTTGGTACACAAGCATGGGTGATGCAAACCCATCAATCGAACGGCAGGACTGACAAGAATGAAAACAAATTGTTGGTTGGGGAAATATTAAATGACTGTATTGAATAAAAATGAGAGCGAAGAAAGAAACTGCTTATGCACAATAAATGGCTCAGTCAAAGATGTGGCATTCAGTTAGGCAAAACTGTCAGTTCGTTACACGCGGTACCATGTTCAGTCGAAAAAATCGACAATAGATATCTTTTTGGTATGACGGCTAGACTACATACCAAATGCATTGAAATGTGATGCATTTTGAAAACTTCATTGTTTAAGCTAACATGCGTACACATTCATTTTCGCCGTATATCAGGCCTCATGTTCTCTGTCTGTCTGGTACTTTTGGAATCATGAAAGGAAGGGTTTACAATAGCCAGACCACCGTACAAAGGGTTGTCGATTGTTGAGGTTCAACTCTATATGTTGCATAACGCCTAAAGTTGGTGGAGGTCCTCTGGGAAAATCTCCGATTCTCCGGTATAGCATACATGTCACCAGCCGCTACATCTGAAGAGTGAGTTATATTGACTGATGTCCATGCTTAGCTAGTGTAACGTAGGCAAGCTTCACAAACCAACTCATAGCCACAGTACATCGTATATCGGGTTATTGCTATGAATTGTCCAACAACAGTTCCGAAGTAATTGACTTAGTTGTTTTTCAATCAATCCAAAATGTAATACATGCAGTTTTTTATTATCATGAATGACTGTCGACCTAATGACTTTGCCTTACCGACTTGTCAGAAAATTAAAAATTCTAATTTCGACTTTTGCTTATAGTCTTAATGAAGTACAGTTCTCCGTACGAAGGATTCCTGTGAAACAGACATATCCATCGAGGGTATTTCCATATGACCAGCACAATTTGTTCTCATCTGTCTAATCCCCTTGATGCAAAAACTCGTTCGCAGAACCATTTAGTCGTTGTCAACAGTTACACTAGTTCCAAACTACTACCAAGCGAAAATCACGGTTTATGGTATTAGACAAACGAGCACAGCTGAAAACATGACAGGCAGAAGATGAACATCAAGAAAGACAGCAGGGTGGCAGTAAGTAAGAGCCGAATCGGTCAGTGTCGTGGTTTGACGGGACGTGTTACCGTCCTGGAGAAATCAATGAGCTAGACCTAATTATTTGTTCCCTGCCAGGGTCAAGGATATGTTCGCTTCTTTTTAAAAGGTGGTAGTGTAATTCCTATCGTCACTGGTGGAAATTTTCCTAGCTGCGCGTACTCCTTACCGATGAAATTCGTTGTATGATGGACCATTGAACCACTAATTGTTTTAGAAAACGTCAACCAGTAAAAATCTTTCTGACTTTGTGATACTTAAGTGTTCTAGCGTCGATTTTTATTCACTTAAACTTCCCTACTTTTAACTTGCTTCTTAAAACAGGGTGGAATGTTACAGTATAAAAATTTGTGCATCGAATTGGATTTCAATAATGTAGGCATTTACCTCGCGTATTGCACCGGTCTGCCTAACCAAGTATGGAAATTTGCAAGGACTGCTCACTCTGCACCGGTTGGATAAACAATTGCTTCGTCGTCCATTCGTTAATGACAGAAATATGCCAGACAAAAATGTTTTCCTTGTTCAGTTGCAATTAAACCTGTGTTTATTGTTATTTGACTTTTTGACTGATTTTAGTTAGATAAGGTTGCTGACCTAATGATTTTACATTTCTTAAAAGTGTGTTTAAACTAACAAAAGTTTGGTTGTGTCAGTTGAGTCTATCACGTTTATTATTGTGCAGTGTGTTGTACTATGATACCGATGAACAGTGTTTATTCAAGGGTGTTTTTTGACCATAAATCTGGAATAACATGAAACGTTGACAACCATGAGAAAAAGTACTAATGAGTCATGCGTATAACTTGAATGGTCAAGCACCGAAGTAACAGCATCGCGCTAACTTTGCCTGGTAAATGTTTTATGACGCTGCATTTGCAGAGTAGTATGTTCCGGGTGAGGTATACTGCTGAAATTGATCGAAAGGAAATCATATCAATGTGAAATGATAACCTGTATGAAAATAGCTAATCATAAACGGTAGTCAGTAAAACTATTTGGGTCGTTCGGCTGCTTAATTTCGGAGGATTTGTACGTTTAATACAAGCAAGTGAAAAAACCAGACTTATTTAAAATACACATGTCACGTCTGGTGCCATTGTATACCATAAACCCAAGAGATAGTCAACAAAGTGGTTCTCGCACTGTAACAAGTCACGCACAAACGATGGCCCAAAGTGGTGGCCGATGTGAGAGTGGATTTGTGCATCAGTCTTCCTGGCTGAGCAATCACACGATTATAGGTGGGTAGCGTGACAAGTATGTTAATTTTAGAAGGGACTCGATTACGACAAATCTGGACTTCGGCTGAATTTGAACCAACGGCAAAAACAGCATGCTCATGCGAGACATGTGCTCCGCCGCCTGAAATATGTACTCATGCTAGAAGCTCATAAACCTCATACCGGACCTCAGCTACCCACCCAACCAACTCTATTATACGGAACGGAACAAATGATCCAGTGGATCGATTGCCCAAGCGAGATTTTCCGAAGTGTTCACGCCGAAATCTACCAACGACACCAAAAAACACAGAGAACGTATTACTAAGGCCAATAATTAGAAGTCGACAAACAAGGGAGACTCAGGCGCAGTAGTAATGTCCCAACTGATAAAAATACAGATAGAAAGATCCTGGTATACGTGAAGGGGCACGGCGGGAATGTTGAAGGGGAAAAATCACACGGATGCGACGCAGAACAGTAGGGTTGTGGTATGACCTGTCATCGTGATCGTTGACTTGCAACGTTACTGATGTGTTCACCGTCAGAGATGTGGCGTTGGAAGTTGCATTGGGTTACGTGTTTACGAGTCTTGTCACGTGCATATCTGCAGGTCATACACTTGTAGTTTTACGGTCATGAAGATGGCTTGGTTGATGCAAGCGTGTGTTATGTATGTGGGATCGTCAACCATTGCAATTTCAAATACAGAAGAGGGATCACTGTCGGTCGGGAGAGCAAAGATGGGAAACGCCCACCGGAAGCTGCGTGTGTAAGCTGGACAGGGATTGATGGATCACGCGCTAGCCTGCAAGGCACGTGATGTCGGCCTGTGGCCTTGAGGGTTGGTAGAAGGATGCGTACGTGGGTAAGACAATCAAAGTGGACGGTCTGCTGTCTGAATAGGAGAGGAAGGGATGGCTAGGATTGAGTCATCCAGTTGGACGCACGGCACTTGGCTGTTGCAGGAGTAACGAAGACCATATGATCGCGACCCAACCAATTGGCCGAGACTTCTGTGTTGGACAGGCGTATCGTGCAATCCCACTTCTGTGGTGATCTAATAAGGGATTACTCTCATGGCTCAGTATCCGCTTTCCCGAAGCTGTGCTGAATCAAGATAGTAGTAGACAATAAACACACCCTGTAATACTGAACTAATCACACGTGCGTCACACAATTAGGTAACTGAGTTGGCAGTATGTCTATGCCAATAAGCGACTACCGGCCACGGCGAACTACGTTCTATGAAGCTGTTTGATGTGCACATCAGATGTTGTAGATCGTGAACCACAAAGACATCCAACCACGTTACCAAAACATCGTAACATTGTGCAGAAGGTGATCACTGACGTGATTTGTACAGTGTCCGACCCTTGATAAATGAATTCGTTAACATAGTAGTTGGTTTTTTCTACCCATGGTACTTCGTGTGTGGATATTTGGAAGTGTATACGTTTAGGCATTGTTATTTTCAACTTATTCGAACGACTGTCATGTAGCCTTTTTCCTTGTTTTCATAATCTCTGAGCTTCACCGTCTTCCACAACCTGATCACCAAATCACGATAATTTGCTAGAACTTACTCAATTTTATGATCTCCAGCAATCATCTACCAACGCAGAGATATTGATAACCCAATTGTCCATTTATGCTACTCAACTCTGATCAAGTGGATGGTGCAAAACTTAGTGACTACCTGCTAATACTGTGACTCAAAACCGACAATGAAGCCGAAATAAAAGACTATATATATTTAAATTCTCATAGCAGAGGGACTGTGCGATAGGCCTATCCAACGCAGAGGCCTCGACCCATTGGTTAAGTAGTAGGAACTTTGACGCTTTTTGAAAATCGGTGTAATTTTGACACCACGTATCACCAAAATTTTAGGCAATGTAGAGATTAAAGAAACCATACGGTAACCACATTATTCAAATGTCATCAGCGTGTATTCTGTTGTTAACTATACGGTGCTTGAACCAAAAAGGAACTTCAGTTCTCAAACAAACTGTGGGAAAAGTCCGTTCTAGCTTATTTTTAGACTAGCCTTTGAAAGTGCCTAACAAGAGAAACGGAACCTCTTGAGGGTACAAACCATGTGTTTCAAAAACAACATATCCTGTCAAAGGCGACTGAAAGATGTCGGGACAACAGCACATTTTGGAGAGTTATTGAAAAGCACTAAAATCGCATCACGTAAGATAAGCTGATGGCTTGAAAATGTGACAGCAACTGCGGAGCAAACTAAAGATAACGACAGCTGTTTAGCTGGTCCATAACCACCACTATCGTTCTGGACACCAAATAGGTTGAGTATCCGCCATCTACGCTAACTGTTTGTGTAGACGTGGGTGAGAAATTAAGTTTGATTACTCAATATCACTAAATCTTCGAAGTTTCTACCGACTGGTTTATGGACATATATAGGTTGATTGCGATTGATTATACTGTGACTGGGATTGAATGACTGACCACATGTTTTCATTCGGAAATATTTTCGATACTTCGAGTTCATGACTTTACTATAAAAAAAGGATGCAACAACATTGCAACACTCACTGATTTTGTGACTACGGTCCTGTTCGAAGCTGAACTGTGTCTCTTTTTTCAGTGGACAAGGATTTCTAACCATTTAGCTGTTATGTTGTGGTGAGAAGCCTCTGCAAGTGAAATAATGCACAAGTACTTATCGATCTTCGGCGCGTAGTAGCATGTATTTAGAGCTAATTTTGGTGATAGATCCAGCGGTTACCTAACCTCTCGGTGCTGCGGCTGAAAACAATTGTCTCAGTGACTGGTGCAAACGCCCACCCACTGATCCAATATTTGTCGCCTTTCATCTGGGATCGGTGAGTGCTGATTTAGGCCAGACATTATGACTAGTGACGCAGTGATTTCTGTTAATTATTCGATCGTGTTACTGTTAATGTTTATGTGTATACATAGGTGCGTTGCACGTATTATTGCGTATTGTGGGCCAAGAACGCGTATGGTGCAAGAGTTGTTTATTTAGAAAATCGACACATGGGTTATGCTCTTCAACATGATTGCAAATAAAAACTGATCTGCATACGACACCGGTTTCAGAACGTTACAGTTGCCACGGACGTCAATGCCCAGTTTCTTTGTATATTAAGAACCATTTCATGCCACCCTGCTTTCCAGTCCTTCTCCTTGTATTTCTGTTGCGGCTATTCCAACGTTAAAATCCATTCTCGTGCCTCATAGCTGAATAGTATTGGTATGAATAGTCTAGTGCAATCGATCGTCCTCACTACAGTGGTCTGCTTGATAGTTGGTTCACTTTACCGTCTTATCACTACTGTGCTGGAGACAGACATTTATTTGAAGCAAGTAAGTTGGTGGTCAGTATTGTTTGCTTTCAGCCACTACACCTGGCTTTGAGGTCAGTAAATATAAAACAAGAATGTATCGATATTAATCCAACTCATTGTGATCAAATAAAGAAGTATACCGTCATGCTGAAGTCTGTCAACTGTGCATCTCATGATAATGAAGCTCCTAAACTCTTTCACTGGTGTCGTCGGAGTTGCGCTCATCATAGCCAACATACCATGAAGAACGACAAGAGTGTTCACGTCAGTGTAGTCTTTCGGAAAGTTCAGTGCGTAAGTTATCCTCGAAGAAATCCTTGTTTGCGAACCGATTCCATTCAAGTTATTTACTGTTCTCATCTGTTACACCGTCAACTTCAGGATTGTCCTTGGTATCATCACCGACCTTCGTCTGATTCACGTGTCTCTGGTGCACTGTCTAATCGTTAGTATCAACAATCCGGAGCATTCCACCTCCAGTATTACCAGAAATATTTTGAGGAAAATGGTGGAAATAATTATCTCGGTAACAACTAACAATCAACGATTGTAAGACCGTGAAATTCTGTGGATTTCTAATTTTAAACTGAACATTCATAAGCTGTACTATGAGTTGCTTTTTGATAATAACTGGAAATTATCAGTGATTTCGTCAAGTTCGTTCTAGTTTGTGGTTTTAATGATATTAGCAATCTTCTTCGATGTTCGGAACAGTTTTCCGCCAATCCTTCCATCTGAAGTTGTAAAGAAGCCGTAAATAAATGACGACAAATAGACACGCATTAACCAGTTGTGTGGATTTTCGTTTACGCACTAGGCTACATGTGATCCATACAATCTCCTAAAGCTGATAGCTTAGTACACTTAGTCTCACTCCGGTTACTTCTTCTCTTCTTCATCGCTTGTCGTTCGTATTATATATCTATCTTCTTATTGTTGTTTTGCACAGGAGGTGCACTGCAATGCAATACAATCCATAAATGTCCGTCTTCTCACTGCTATGTTCACATTTACGGAGAAAATCTGCTTTTTGTTATCTTACCTTAAACACTGGTATTTTCTAACTGAATGTTTACCCCAACGCCTGAATCGTAAACTGTATACCAGACAGTTAAAGGAGATTTTCCATCCACCAAGATCATGAGTCAGTAATCACCAACACAAACTACTGCGACCGAAAAGCAGCACCCTACAATAATCTGCGTGATTTTTTCTAAACGATTTATATCATTCTGGCCAACGGTTCTACTGCAGACATATGATTCCCGGTGTAACAGAATTTATACAATACTTTGCAGAGCCGATACTATCCCAGCATAACCCTGGTACGCAACATGAAATTCGGGTCAAGGTTCATTTTTCTCGACTCCCCCGTGCAAAAGAGTTAACATTTTGAAGCAGTCTAGTTCCGAAGTGTAACAGGCATCACAGTTCCGTCAGTAACTAAATCCATTTCAATTTTCGTGCACCACATCTCCGGTTAGTGACTGAATGTCATTTAGTTCGAGCCTGTAATAATACCTATATGTAAAAGCGCCAAGCATCACGAATTTTATCAAGTAATAAATGGAAAACAATTGAACAAAAAAACGAAATGAGTTACCTACCTCTGCAGATTTAGAAGTATGTAATCCATAATCAACTTACGGAATCATTCAGACCTTCGATATTCAGCTATATATTCATCAGCAAATTACACAACATTTTGGTATCACAACATGCCTGCAGATAAAGATGCCGCGTAAAAATGTATCTGTAATAAATAGCACAAACCAAGATTAAAGCCATTCGATGGCAACAGCATGACTTGCATTATCCTATTATCACGATAAACAATTAACAGAGTGAACAGCTAACATGAACAACCACTAATGTCAGCATAGAATGCAACCAATCGAATGCACTGTTCGGGAAATCTGATCAAACTAGACTGCTTAATTAAGTCAATTATGTTCGTTGAGGCCCACAACGGTGTGACTGATGTAGTGGTTGAGTTCAACGAGGATGTAGCGAAACGTCACGTGGCATGTAACGCACCTATCCAGAGGTGTTCTGAACCACTTTCAACGAGGAGGTCGGTAAATAAACCGGGTTTAAAACTAAACATCATTCTGGATAATAATGAAAACTTAACAATGCTCCTTCTAAATTGATTGATGTAACTATTTTCCTTGATTTGGGAGTAACTGAGTCGGAATACATGCACAACTGCCTGTATTCTGTCGCTTCTCAACTCTTAGATAACACAGAACAACATTTCCCAGGAAACGTTACTTTAACACATAACAGCAGAGCTCCCAGTTGGACATCGATGACTTTCTGTAAACACAATGAAAGAGAAACATCACAAACCATGAGGTGGGTGCAAAACTTAAAAAACCAGCTTGGAAACACCGAAGAGTTCTAAGTGATTAGAATCTAGGATGAGTTGTGACATTATACAAATGGACAGTTCTGTTAGAGCAGTTTAACCGAAATAGCATTGAACGTCAAATAGTTTACAAATGTCCGACTCTTTCCGTAACTGTTTCAGGAATACACAGAAAGCCATTCTGCTACGGTGATAAGAGTCGAAGTATTTAATGTGACCTTTGTAGAGTCAAGTAAGCCGGCAGGTCAGATCGAGAGTAAAGAAATGATCATACACATGAGCTACGACCAAAACTTCAAGTCAACATGCAAGCAGACAATCGAGTGATAAAACGGGATGACAATAAAATGATATACAAGCCAAATGCGCGGCGTGTGTCGCATTTTTGAGTACCCGGGAAAACTCTCGAGAAATCCACTCTCCAAAACACAATTTTAAGCGGATATGAGGGTTTAGAATAAAATGGGTACAAAAGCAATCACCAACTGACAAAATCTTATGATAAATAACTAAGGTTGTTGCACAGAGCTCCCAGTCTAGAAGGCCAACTAGAGGGGTCACTAACGATTTAGCAGTGATTTTTCCAGACGAAACCATGAACACGAATATGAATGGTCCAAGTTACTTTTGCCACGTGTGTCAACCATCGATGGGGAGAGGATGGAGGCGGTTAAAAACAATAGGAAATCGATCGTTCGGAAAGTCGACAGTCGGGGAATTGGACGAAGTAATTTGGTCAATTCACCTGAATGCGATAGCCAGTTTCACTGATTTTGGAGCAGTATGTTGATCTTAATCGCACACGTCGCTGGTAGCTTTTCTTCAAGACTATTGCAACATTTCAACTTTTTATGCGTTCTTCGCAAACCAAATACCTCGTGTACGTTCCACACATATGTTGAACTATTCAAAAACAGCAGCTACAATCTCCAGTGCTCGTCGTAAATGAACCTTAAAGTGGCTAAAATATATAGTTTTTATTGAGAAAAATTTCTCGTTTACAAAAAGTATTGCACTTACGCCATCTGAAATTGTTCAGCCGGGAAAATACTTCAGAAACCAAATGCGACAGGTATTCAGCGTGGTACGCAGAGTTCACTGGCCACATCTGTTCTGATGGTCTCATGCCGTTGGTACTTGCGACATTGTGACCATGAATGAGTGACTTCGCCATTGTCGGGCAAAGAAGCTATCGACGAAGCTGTTGCAAATAGTGACTCAGTTTGCGCATCCAACCAACATGCACCTTGATGAATTTTTAGACTTAATCTGTCGAAAGTTATAACTCTTCGCTTGTTATTACGTTCTAACACGAGTCTTAGCATTGTGTTTTATTACGCGGACTGGACCTGCATACTGTGACTACAATGGTTGTCCAGCAGCAAAGACAGAAATGAAAACCTCATAACCAGTTGACAAACGGATATAGACATGCGTCTGCATCGTCTATTCTTTTGGTAGTTACATTCGGAGTAGCTACATGAGTTGGGTCAAGAGCTGACCGCAGTCTGTAGAGTTAATTAATCAGACTGTGTCGCTCAGCCAGCTTTCCGAGCAGAAATAGTCAGTTCTTGCAAACTAACTGTGCGAAAATGGTGTGTAGATCAACCTTCACAGTGTTTCGAATGCATAACAGGGCTAGCAGCAAAATATTGTGCTATGTACAGTTGCTGCAAACAAACTGAGACCGCCGAAGTTACTGGTGAAAGCCGCTGAATTGTTCGTTAGCGATTAATACAACCATGCGAGCGTCTGATAGGAAAACCCTGATTGTCGTTGGGCATGAAATCTTGTTATTCTTTAGGACTGCGTACGAGAGGGCATGAAGTTCACGTCAACAGCGACCGTGATGTACTCTTCGAGAGAAGTACACCTAATGATCGATACGCTACCTATAAACCGCGGTGCCAAACTTGGAAACTACTTTTACAATGTGCCCATTTCATGAATTTAAGTCACCTGTTATGTCAGCCTTACTGGCATACCGTTACCTTCTGCAAATAGGGCGTCTATTGGTCTCTTGATCACCGGAAAATTGGTACTAACCATATATTTACTGCCGCCTTAGACGATACCTTCAATATTCGGTTCTGTGTGAAAAAACGTTCTACATTCAACCTATTCACTGTGTGTTCACAGCAACCTCTTACTTGAGTACAGAGGTTTTGCGCATTTTATTGTACACTTGCTGAAAAGCGAGGGCACGTTTATTGGTGTGCATTTTGATAGCTCTAACACAAATATCCACAGTTAGTACAAGTTAATTAGAACAAAAACATCAGTTAAGGCGGGTAGAATAATAACTTTCAGGGAAGCGTTGCAACCGTGAAATTTAGTTTACTTCATATGGTTTGCACAGACACTACGTGAGGACAGACACCTCTGCCACAACTAGGTCCGAAAGGGTGTGTTTCTGTGTTGGTGGCCCAAATGAACATTTGCAATGAAAAAAATTGTTGAGTATAGAATTGTGAGTTAAAAAGTAGATGTTCAGTGACATCGCCACGGTATTCAAGAATCTGTGAACGTCGTATCTGCAGAAGGCAACGAAATGCAAATAAGGCTGACATAAAAGTCACCTAACGTCGACGCATATTAGTAGTAAGCTGCAAGCTTAACACCGTGCTTTATGGGTAACCTACCGATCTTCTTTTGGGTGGCCAGTCGTTTTCGCTGTTGGTGTCTACCTTTCACTCTGTCGTTAACATTCCCGAATCATCCCATACTTTCATGCCTAATGACATTCGTGGTCGTCCCGTCAGATGACTGTATGGTCGTGACCACCCGTATATTACTTGTAGTTACGCCTGAAAAAACCAGCGTATCCATGATAGCGCTAACACAAAGAAAATTGCGATCGGTCTTTCTCATTCGTTCCATTTCAGTTTAGTGCCTTTGACAAACTGACACTCTGCGGACAGAGTTCATCAGTTTTGTTCCACATAAGCGTGAAAGTTTAAAGATGTGCATAACTGAAAATTACGGCATGCATGATGTTCATTTTTCTGTTAATTTCGGGGATTCGCAACGTTGACTCCACTTCTTTTAAAAAACTAGTTGGACTAGCATTCTTTCTTCGTTCGGGAACATGAACACATGGTTCCAGTATTCTCATAGTTTCCCACCGTTTATAACCATTTGGGCAACGTTCTGCCGAAGTTTACAAATGTTGGACCTCACCCTTTACGTCATCTGTTCTCCATAACACATGCTGCTTGTCAGCTAATTCAGCAGATATGAAGCATACAAGTTTTATAACACCGAATTCCACTTAACTTGCTCAATGTGCAGGCAATTTATGATAGTAAAAAGGTTCACAAACTACTGAATAACTGCATGATGTCAGTCAACAGGAACATGCAGTGTGTAGGTATTTTCAGTTACAGTGGACAAACGGATGTGCGGTCAACCCTCATCCGCTGTCAGTTTAAAATGCTTTGTTCACGAAACAGTCGAACCGTCGTCCCAACGTAAACTGAGCTAAGTCGAGGCGAAAGGTATTGCAGTCGATCTGTCGTAGCGACCTCTTACAACGGTCTGGTTTTTGTTGGTATTTTGCCGCTGGTGTGAAAATTCCTTACTTCTCTATTCCACACAATACACGCAGGAGGCCTTACCCGTGGTTATATATATAGCACTGCGCTTTGTGTAGGCTTCCGAATTACTGTCACTGGGTAACTCATCGAACTTGGGGTGAGACTTTGTGACAACGTTCCCTTACTGTTTATTTCCAGCAATATTTAAAAATACAAGTGGTTAGCTCTAATATGGTTTGGGACCAACGAAAGCAACCGAGAAAGGAAATGAAGAGCGCGAGATCGCCTCACATTCACTCAACGGAACTCAAAAATACGCTTAACAAAGTGAGTAGAATCTTCGAGTAAGTTGAACGGCATATCAACAATGTACGAGCGAAATGATTTTGAATAATGTGGTGATGGATGAGTCTGTGTGAAGAATGTATGCTTTCGCTGTGTGTGATTAATTCACTAGGTTTCCCTCAGGTCTCTCATACATGAAAACATACATGATACGGAGGCAGAAGTGAACGGCTGCAACCAGGGTTCTCAAAGAAACAACACCGTTGTTTGTCGCCACATAGTCGTAGGCTGATCATGTGAAAGTGAACTGTCGGATTACGTTTTCACTCGTTTTTTGGGGGTGAGATTAAGAAGACTTTAACGACTAGGGATGTTTATTGCATGCAACATTTTCATTAGGTGCTGATACTTTTTCGCATTCATCAAGCCACGAAAACCCGGTGGCCCAGGGTACAACAAAATCTTTTACAACGCCAGTGCTTTCAACCGTTCCAACATGTTAGGTCTGTAAAAACCAACGTCTGCCGTACTCCTTGATGTATTCCGTCTTCTCTTTTTATATTTTTGAAACACAATTATAAGTTACGATGCACGGACCGCATGATCATATGGCAGATAACTTTCTCCTCATTCCCAAACATGCCCAGTGCGGAGGTTTAATTTACAGTGCCGCTATCATATCAATCGGCAAACTTCCAAAGGGCGATTCACCATTATGTTCTGCGCATAGCCGGCTACCAAACGTTGTATTTGAGTGTCTGACGGCACCAGCCAGTGGAACTGTCATGCGGTCACTGTCGAGCTTCTTCTGTTCGTAATGTTAACAGCAGCAGTATGTACCGTTTTATTCAACCCCGTTAAGACATGATCCCTGTAATTCTGGTATAAGGTTGGGTGCTAGTCGATGCTAATTCGTATATTTTGAGAAAGATGCTTTCGGGAATTTAAGTCAAAAATACCATCCGTGAGAGGAAACGACATTGTTTCAGCAGATTCTTTATGTCAACTATAAAAGATGTGCGTTTTTATTTTTACAGTGCTCCGTGGGACTCGTTTTGTTGAAATGTTATCGTCTCCTGTTTCGAATTCCTAGGCTACTGGTAGCCCGCAAGCCCGTTTTTTATCTGCAGTTGGTAAATTTTCAAGGTAGTCCACTGTTAAAAAATGATTTTCTAGTTTAACTGGAATTGTGGTTGACCGGATATTATAAAACGTGCGAAAATCGTCTTTTTTGCTTTGTAGAATTACTCAGCTTAAATGTTAGAAAAATTGTTATCAGGGGCAGTGAGAAAAGACGCTTATTCGATAGCGCATTAGTTACTGAAATGGCTGAAATTTATAGTTTAGTTAATACATCAAGTTGAAAATGAGCTCAAATGGTGCAAATAATAAGTCACTTTTTTGCTGATTCTTGCTTCAAGTAATCCACGATATAAGTGGTGATATCTGATGTAAATTCATTGTGATACCATGGTAACAACACTCATCTGAAGACTAAATATATTTGATAACATCGTTAGCAGATAATCTGAAAGTTATTTGACAGCCACCGGCGATGGATTGGGAAGGAAACTAGAAAAATTGCGGTCAGCTGAATGTATGGATAGGAGGATTGTTTAAGATGGACAGCATATGAATATATGATAACCTGATGGAACTGGTCCAACAGAATAGTATCCAGTATGTGCTCATTATCGAAAACCAATGGACAATGAAAAACAAGGACTCAGTGAGTTGACCCTCATGTATTAGCACCGGCCATGGAGAATAGAATATACAGAAAAAGCAAGTCAAGCTATCGGGGCACGGAGTGAGTTGTGATTGTAGCCCCATATGGATATTATAAATGAAATAGCTTGACTAGAACAAAAGTAGGTAAAAAACCAAGATCATCAGAAATTTACAGGTTAATACGACTATCAAAACTATCATTTATTATGGCCGCTACATAGCTCTCTCCCAGAAGGCTAATAGGTATTACACATGTCTTCGTTATTCCAGAGAGGGGGAAGAAAATATACAGATCATGTCTTTCCGGAGAATCACAGTTACAGGGTGATACACACGAAGGATAATGACATGGGGTGAGGAATGTCGAAGTTCAGGAAAGGGTCGGTCGAAAAATGGCTGTTGCGCTCGAAGGGTTCTTTTATTTGTGTTACTTAGTCTTCGGTGCGTTTCTTCACTATCTCACAGGGCTGCCCAACCCTAAAAACTCTTGGGAGAAAAGGGGGTTAGATTTGTCCATGCTGTACGATAGGTAGCCGGAGTTGTCCCTCCACGCACCATGTTCGGATAGTCTGGAAAGGAGGAAATAGACTGAAGTACCTGCACGACAAGCGGGAAGGGATAACCCACCGTGTCAACCTATCCAGTCGATTAAATAATTTCATGGCCGACGACATCATGGACCCTGCGATTTTTGAATGTTACTACCTTCGGTTTGCTCTTCTTCTTGTGCTCCTGTTTAAATTTGACAGACTCGAGAAAGAAGAGGGTTGACATACAAATAAACCTAGTCCAGAACAACGCCGTTTGGGTTGCGGACCTGGTAACGCATCAGATAACTTCAAAGGCATGAGAGTCCAAACAAACAATTCGTCTTTTTGTTTTTTGTACGAATGGGCTTATGGTATAATAAAAAAACGCCAACTACGAAGATAAGAAACATTCACGTTTCTTATCTTTGTAAATGACGTTTTGCAGATTATGTTAATTAACATACTCCACAAAACGTACAGGCTTGCAGAGCTCCCTGCAAAACTATTATGCTCAGAGGTAGGGGGAGCAGATGTTGGGGTTGCGGGAGTTGCACGAGGTTCCGGGGACAGCACGCTTTTTGGTGGCACCGGGGGTTCCCAGCTAGGAACGTTACTTGTCGATGGAAGTGAAGCTAATGCTTCTTACATAAATGGTGGCTTCACTCTGTTGACAGAAACTACCTAGCATTTGCGGTTACAGCTAACGGTGAAGGTTTTCGTGTCGCTTGCAGGCACATGATAGGGGCCGGTGTATGGGGGTTGTGGTGGTCAATGAAGGTCATTCGTACGAAGGAAAACATGTGTGCACGAAGAAAATTTAGCGTGCACATGTACAGCTGATGACTGCGCCCCAGGCAGCACCGGACGTAGCTTTTGCATGTGGTGCGCCAAACCAGTTGTGTACCTGCCGTAATCCTACAGTGTTGAAGATGCAGGTGAGACGTGTTCACCTGGTATGCTTAGTGCGCAATCAAAGACTAGTTCTGCTGCGGTAGGGTTCAAGTTCCCTTTGATCGTGTTGCGCATTCCTAAAAGTACTAGCGGGAATGCCTCTTTCCAATAAGAATTAACGTGGGCACCAAGACCGGCGTTCAGTTTACGATGAAGACGTCCAACCATCCCATTTGCCGCCAAATAATAATCCATTTTCTTCCAGCACTTATGTTTCGGTTCACTACAAATTGATGAACCGAATAATGAGTTTCCTCAACGCTTCTCCTTCGGAAGCCATCACAAACTGGTGAACCTAATTTATGAGCATTTCTTTTGTGAACGTGTAGAGATTTCATTATTTTATACTTCATTTTACTAACATTGCGTAACTGCTGCATCAAACCACATTGCACATTTTTGCTTGACTTGAGTACAAACAACAACACATCATGATTTCGAATAAACTCTGCTACACATGCTTGCTGGTTCTTCCTACGACGCCGATGGTTGCTACCCAGTTAAGAACATCCTATTTGTTGAACTAATTTTTGGCTCGGTTACTTCGCATCCTCAGCTACGCTTGGAACAATCCGAATACTTTCCAGCGTCTTTGGACGCCTCACGAACATTGTCAATCTTTGGTGAGTCCAGTCCTTGAATTCACTTGTTATTTTTGTATCGAAAATTACTGTAATCCATACATCTGTTCTACTGCTGCTTCGTCGTTGTGAATTGGTGAACCCGTTCCAAACGTTTTCTTTCGGCGCATTTTTGCCTCCACTCTCCACACGAATTGACCAGTCCGTTCCTTTTTGCTGGGTTACCCCAGTCTATGCTACGTGCAGTAATTCCGTGACCTCCATTTCAAGCGCGGTCATCATCCATTTTTAGCGTCGCTACGGATTTTTTATACGCATCATTTATGTTCGCTATTCTTAGGTGTGTGGGCGTTAATACCTTACACGTTTCCACGCGTATTTTCCATGCGGCAGCGGCTTATACACAGGGTTACTGATGGCAGTAAAATCCCTGATTTCCAGTGGTCAGCGTATTTTCCGATCCCTCAATAATCCTCGCTCATCCGGTCGTCAACCGTGCGTCTAGCCATGGACATGTGCTCAAGCTATGCACCTGACCAGACACAACGTCTGCACCATCAGACACAATTAACCTTTCACTTTTCGGTAGTTCTCACTTGCATCCGTTCCACTCGCCCCCTGCATCTTTACACAGCTGCAAAGATCATCACATTCGAGATTGTTTCTTGCGCACGCCGTCACCATTATATAGCCATACGGCTATTTCTGAAGGAAACTTAGTCGCTTCAATTCATATTGATCTCCACGCACATTTACCTAACAACGTCCGCCAGCCTAACTTGCTCCAACACGGGACTCAGTGGCCAGCGCGGCCTTACTGACCTATCTCGACCCCGAATCCTGTTGCCACACTGCGATCGATGCAGCGATTCAACATTCAGTCCCGTTTGGTATTCACGGGTCAACAAATCTGGCAGCTGTGGTTATATTGTCCACCTCTCGGATGTCTTTCCAACGGTGTAGCTCTTACAGTCGTAAGCAGCACGGTACACACTTTGGATTAAAAACCCTGTCGGCTCAAACCATCAACGCTTGCCACAACATCACTCTTCGACAGGTTATTCCTGCACAAGATCAGATATCTCAACACCTTTATTAGGTTTCTGGCGCGGACAACTCATCGGACGTACCGACATGTCGCTCATCTCGTTTCCACTGCGACGTCCTCAACACTCGGGACAGACCCAGAGACAATCTCTGTTGCTCATCCATACGAGTGCAGTTTTCTGCCACAGTGCATCCCAGCCGGCATCAGACTGGGCAACATCGTAAGCACTACCTTACGCTGGTAATGCAAGAGAACATGACCAGAATAACTGTCCTCTCTGCACGCTCATTCCCGATTGCTCATTGGCGCACAACCACCCTCGATCTCCTCCGCTCATTCGACCGGCAGCACCACATCAAACGTTCTGTTAGGTAATAGGGGAATGTTTGCGCACGTTGGTGCAAACCATGGATATCTCCAGGCCAACAGCATTTACCATCAAACGATTGCGCGGATAACACTACCGGCATCAACCTTACGCCATGTGCTTTATCTCAATCCAACTGGCGTCAATTCGCACGACCTGTCTGAGGATACTCGCTGGTGTGGACATCGCGTACTATTCCTAGGCGTTGTTAGCAATCCACTTGTCGAGTTTTAACCTATGAGCATTCACCGCACATGGTTTTTTGCACTGACCGGTCTTTGGAATTTTATGTCCAGTTCCAATACTTTTACTGTGTATCCACTGGAACTTGACCTATGTCACTATGGTATAAAAAGTTGTTCTTTTGAAAACATTTTTAAAAAATCGCATAACCTTCCGAAAACCGACAAACACTTCAGTATATGGCATACGTTCAACTTCTATCCCAGTGGGTCATATATTTCTTTCAGATTGCTCGCTACCCGTATGTTTCTTTACATTTCAGACATTTTGGAACGCTTGAACTTGTTTGCTGAACCTCCGAAGGACTTGTCCGAAGATCGCCCAACGGAAGTCATCTCCAGCTCCCATATTCTAGCCTACGACAGACTTTTTTTATCCTAATTGCGGTCGTGCATCTTGTACTTTGCACCTTTCAGAGCTTTCGCATTGTAGAAGCCTAGTGGCTTAGAAGAGGGTACAATGATGCTACCTAAGTCGAGTCTCTGTCAGCACTCAACTGACACTCTTCGATCGCATCGTTGTGGAGTAAACCAACTAACAACTCGACCAAGGAACATCCCACCTTCCCTCCACTGTGTGCATTCATTGGGCTTCGGCACGCCTCATCATTAGTGTGGCCCTCGACCGTCTCTTTTTCATACGAGGCCCGCCATACAACAGTCACCACTCATGTGAACACAGGACATCGTCCACAGTCATTCACGTAATGACTCGACGACCTCGGGAGTATGCAACTTCCTCATTTACACTGCCATACTCAGCAGTTTATATATTGAGCTCGGCAGTTCACACAATTTCCACATTGGGTTAGTTTCACTCTAGGCTGGCGCAGTAGCACAAGGAGGGGAACCTTGTGGTCTAAGGTATTTTGTGTATGTACTCATGGTATCGGGGGTGCCAAGAACAAAACCTCCAGGGGGTGACACACACGTCGATACCTCCGGTTACATGATCGAAGGTTGCCTACCGCCATCTTTAAAAGGAGAGGCTCGTGTAGTGACCAACGTTCGTGTGGCTTCTCCAAGAAGCCCGGCTGCAACCGTGTTTTTTGCTTGTTTGTTCTGCACATATGATTCTGAGTACGCCTGCTGTAGGAAGCCTGATATGAACTCAGTGCCACTCTTTTCAGTTATGCAACTAACTGCACGCAGCAAATGCTTGCTCATTCCCCAACGACTGACTTTTTCTTTCATTCTTCAAGGTTGTTTAAATCACTCGAAGGTTCCACGCACTTTTCGCTTGGCGCGCTTTTGAGCGCCACCGAGTGGGCTGTAGCCCATCTCACGCTTCTTTTTGTTCTCTTCTTGGTGGCCGCTGTTGGTCTGAGACTAGGCTAAAGTTAACTACTCAGCATATTTCCAAGCATCGCTGGAAATATACGGTTTGTTTTTAAGCTTCACTGCGTCCTCTGGTTCGATGCCTGTTGGGGCTACGTTTCGAGTGCTCTTCAGAAAAGCAGTTTGAAGTTGTGGGGGACGAGTGTCTATCGCATACCCACTTGTCCACGACTAATCACATAGGCCACTAAAAATTGTATCCACGTGTTTAACCATTGCTGTCCACCGTGTACTGCACACCTTCATGGCTCACCAGAAGCTACGGAATAACAATACGTAACGTGCGTTTACTATACACTCGTCCAGTCATTTTAGGTGCAATAGGGGAGCAGGTCTACTGTGATGACTCAGTGCCAATTGACCAGCAAACGACACTAACCGAGCGAGTATGTCTTTCACGCACACGTTGAGGCTAACTGCTTCAGAGTGGTCACAGTCGTAAGTACAGACTTGGACTCCTGCACATAGCCAAACTTCACATGTCGTCCATGACCCATTCTGTTTGTAATGAGAAACTGGCACGAATTAGAAATGCAACCAGAAATTTGGAACGATACAAGGCTTACCTATGGCGTTCAGTTCCATGCGTGGCATGAACACTAGTTATATCAGGAAATTGTTCTAACAACTCGATTTGCTTCTTTCGCGTGGAGGATATGTGCGTATATTTGTTGTTGTAATTGATAACACGCATTATCCGATTAGTTTCTATATGGCCCGGTATCTGAGGCAGATTTTCTACGGCTAATATCCACGGTTGTTAGTTACCCAACACAAATATCGGCAGAATACAGCTTCAACCCAGCAGTTAAGATTTAATAAAAGACCAGTTGGGGTAGGCCAGCGATATACATGATGCACATTTATCAAGAAAGCACCTATGTCGTACTTTGGCCCCGAAATAAAAAAAACTAACAGCCAAGTTGTTTTTCAGCTCGTCCACGTAGACCAGTAATTGGCAATATATCACGAGAACTGTCCCACTAGAAGTATGCGAACTCTACTCACTCAATATGTTAAAATGTGCAGTTTTTTCACATTTGTGTCACTTGCTACCGATGCGCTGATAAGCTATGTATCACTTAACCTCGGTAATACTCGAACTCACATTGTATTTCAGAATTCTCCCTCTTGTTTTGTGCATAGACTAAGTACATGCCTTATGCTGGGGTCCATCTTGTATATACCAAAGCAACTACTAAGTTCGTCGAAGTTCAAAAATTCCCAATCCCCCAGTAACCCCCCGAAGCGCTTTAAATCATGTCACCTACAAAAAAAATGGAAAAATAGAACGCATCATTAAACCAACGTTCACTAAAGTAAGCCAGCAAGATGTGCCAACGCATACGTACTCAAATTGATACATAACACGTTTTCATTTACCGACAAAGTATAGCTAACTTCCAAACAAACAGTGAAGGCTAATTCAATAAATAGCCCACGCATATCGAAACAACCCCACCCATTACGTAATATGTCGCATTTAGAGAACTCACACGAACAACAGTCATCCACCATGCGAGAGACGGAATTTCCAAGTCGTAAAATGGATATTACGAAAGTTAGTCAAAGAACTGGTGAGTTGGAAGCCATATTGTTAGGAGGCGCACCCCTTAACCAATGTACTGTATCTAAGCGTCATATA
>LUCH01001337.1:0-31132 GCA_013368495.1 Paragonimus heterotremus
AATAATCACGAGTAATGAACTACTCACATCCCACACACACAAACACAAGATACTCTAATACGCTGGCCATGTGGTCTTCGCAACCGTGACAGGTGTCCTCATGCAGAACGTGGGAAAGAATTCGTAGTATCTGTGTCGGACAATTGGGCATGCGCCAGACCTTCCTGCACGAACATATTAAAATGATCTTCATGAAGAACAGTTGATCCGCATGGTCTTAACAGACTGGACGTATACGGGGGATCTGGAAAAAAACTGTATATTTTCAGCATTGCCTAAAAATGTGCTGGGCAACTGGCTCTAGTCGGGTTTGGGATCAACGGTAGTAATCTAGAGTGAAAAGGATAAAACGAGCGATGAGCTCCAGCCTAGCCGGTGGTGCTCAGAATCACACCGAGTAGAGCGTGCGCAGAACATCCGAGTAAGTCGAACAACTCTCTTTGAAGGATACAAGCTGAGTGATCCCGAACATTGGAATAACAAATGTGTCGTTATGGGAGAACAAGCACTCGTCGCGTGCAAGTAGTTTTGTGGGTAAGTTCATGTTGGGTCTCCTACTGCATGCTTACCCTGAAGCCCACATACGGAACAAACGAACGAAAGTGATCGATTGCAACCGGGATCTTTAAAGAAGTCACACGACCGTTGGTCGAAGGTTGTGCTACTGAGTAAAGATTTCATCAGTCCTTCTGCTGTGCAGTGTGTAAAATAATCCCAAAGGCACTGGCTCAAAGCGAGCACAAAACAGTGAGGACGTTTCCTGGCGTTTCTATGACGTATGTTTATTCACTCGTGCACACTAATGGCACCACACACGTCCGGCATGCTTCCGTGTCCAAAGACTGGAAGCTTAGAGTTGCTGGCTTTCACCGCATATTAGTGTCTTTTTTATAAACACGGTACGAAATCGTGTACTACAGTGTTCTTCCCAAGAGATGTTCCTCAATTAAAGTTTGTTACACAATCCCAACAAGAGCGAATCAGAAATCCACAGCTAAAGAAACAACAAACCGTTTGTTTTCGCTCGTATCTAAAAAGAACAATGTGATTGATTCTAGTTCACACTGTGGCCAGCAACAGTAATGATGGCTTATATAAAACGGATAAAACACGACTGTAGAAAGCTTACAGGCGTATGATCCTTGAAAACTGATTTTGCTTCCTAGAAAAGCAATCTGGTTGATTTCATTCAAGCGATTCTACTAGCAGCCAAAACAAAACTGATTAGGTGAACAACTAACTAAGATATTGTTCAGAAAAGCATAAGATTATCTGTCTGAATAAGCATCACATACTGGAGTGAAATGGTGCCGAGTTTGGAAAAAAATGATAACAGGCGAATCGGTGAAGAAAAGTGTAAAACGTGCAGGCGGAAAAATATAACTTAACGCTGGAGTCCTCAGAAAAAGTACATGATCTGAGTTTCTGTGTTTGAGCCGCACACAACCAGTTGTGAGATCCTCAAATATACTTCCGGTCTTCTGGTCATTTATGATTTTATTCCATGTCTGACACCGTTTTGTGTGTATCGAAAACACACTAGATCGGTGCACTTAGGCAGTAAACTATTGGTCTTTACACATGCCTTGTAATAAACAGAGATATAAGGCTTTCTAGATTGATATCTGAAGATTGAACACTTAGTTCCTCTTGCAGGTCGGTGCTTGTAGTAAGTTATGCGAAAATAGTTCGTTTGAATATATGAAACCAAAAGATTAAATCCTGACCAATCAAAAGTTGTGCAGCACGGAATATCGAACTCACCAAGCTCAGACACCTTGTCAAGATCATTCTACTTCATACTGGCTGATTCGACTACTGTACGCCGAGCGATATACATTGACAAGTATAAATCGATTTTCACTGAACATCCTAGTCACGTTCTAGTAAGGTGTCACGCAGTCGGGGCAGTAATGCTGTATTCAAATATTCCTTCTGGGTTCCCCGCAGTAACGTCTGAAAACTTGATACCCACCTAGGTTGCATCAGGCTACACGATGAGTAGGGAACGATTAATACATGGTTACCTACATCATGATAATGAGAAATAATAAAATTACGTTCAATAATTTTAAACATTCATAGTCCCATTGTGACAAGTTCCTGAGTTGCCATCAGATGAAAACTAATATTCGTATAAATGTCGTAAGTCAGTTGCATTCATTTACCAGCAGAATTCGTACTGTTGTTGAAAATGCATAACGGCATACTAAAATTAGTAATCAATCACACGAGAAGACAAGCGGTGACAACACATTTCATGGAGGCTACCTAAGGCCGCATTTCAATCGGACTTCTAACGCTGGTTTGTAAACCAAACGGATTGGAAACAAACTGGTCTTCGTTTCGGAAGTCTTAGTATTCTTTTAGCATAAACATAAGCTCGGTTGTTTGTTCGCAAGATGCAGGCGCCTTGGTGTTGTATGTTTGAATGTAGACGTTGCTGTTTTTTTGTGATTAGGTCCCCTCCTATCTACCTTTTTTCTTCTCTCTTCCTGAACAGGCTTTGTTTCTTCTTCTTCGTGGTTGTATGGCAGTTAAGCATCAGTGTAAACCACTGATGAATTGCTGTCTATGATGATGATGACTCATGATTGCATAATTTTTACACCCCTCCTTTTATTTTCGGATCTCCAAATTAATTGTTCATTTAGCCAATTAACAACGGACGGTGAGATCAGGACAAGGAACGTCAGAGATGTGAGAACCCACAACAGCACACTTTTGCTGTCAAGTAATGGATAACTAGAACGACCGTAATTATGTGGATTTCGGTCGCTCTTCTGAGTTTCACTTTAACCTGGCACTTCTAACGAAACGGTCAAGGTTAATCACATCCTACCTGTCAATTGATCCGGCTTCATGTGGAGTGATCTGTGCTAGTCCATTGAACCAATCAGACTGCAGCCGTGCACACGAACGTCCACACGCTATCTCAGTTGTAATGTGATTCATTTTAACGGCCCAACAGCCATATACAACCGTCTCGTCTGATTTGCTCTGCGTCCTGTCGGTCATATGTGGTAATCGCTTCACCCCATGTAGTCAGAGTTCCTGAATCACAATTTTGACCAGTTTGTTTTTTCAATAAACGTTGAGCGCATACTAAAACGGACGATCCAATAACACAGTTAGACTATTGTCGTCTAGGATAATGATTGTGATTCGTTTGTTACTTATTGCGACTTTCAAAAGACTGACCTCACTAATATCGTTTCGGAGCAACGGATTCAGATTGGACGAATAAAACTACAAACTTAATTAACACGATTGAGCTGGGCCCCCCACACTAGTGTTCTAATATCAGTATTGATAAAGTTAGCTTATTTTGGTATGATCTGCTGACATATTTTTAATGCTGGCAGACCCAGTCATCAATTTCAATGGTACTCACAGCACGTTTACCAGATAAATCAAAACCAGAGTGAGTAAATAATGGTTTACTTTGAAAAGTCAAATGAAGCCCTAAGTTGCGTTGTGTATAACGGACAGACATGACTGTAAGTGAGTATCGCATCTACGATATTTCTCCAAATGTTGAAATCATATGAAAACTCTTTAGTTTGCTCGAAAAGAGTAACCGTCCATACAAGTGATAAGTAGCCGGTGCGGTATCTATTATCTAGTTGAGGATAGGTTTGTGTTCTTCGGAAAACCAGTTTCGGCAGATGAGACTTGCGTTCGCTTGACATTAATTAGGATGGAGATATCATACTTGAAGCGAAGTTATCGGTGTGCTAGTGTTAAGCCGATCATTCCTTCGGTTAACACTAAGATTAATCGATCTTGCCTAAATGGACTGACAACGTAAGGGTCGGTACAGTTGCATCGGTCTGTTAATTTATTACCACGGTACATTCAGAAGGGTTGATAAATAATCCATTACAAGCAAGCAAGACCGACCGTCCCAGTTGTACATTAACAACAGAATTCCAGGCCTGACAAACGAATACTGGGTGTGTTGATCCCAATTTAACAACCTTATCCTCCTTTCTGTCTAGCGAGTGGAGATCACGCGTCTTCGTAACTTAGACTCATAGATGTCTGTCTGTCAAACGTTCCTGAGCATTACGCCAGTAACACCAAAGAATATTATTACGCATCACATTCACTGAGTGCAAGAGCCCCAAACATCACTATCAACGTATGCTACTAATAAATATCTAGTAGCTCAGTACTAATTGCATAGACACGTGCGCCGCGGTAGCTGAGGCAGAAGTTAGTCCCTAAGCCGTACCGCGCGGTGATGACCCTAAAAGTAAACGCATTGCAAACAGTTAGGCGAGCTCTGCGTGTGAGTGAATCAACTTAGAGTACAATAGCAGTTTCAGTTATATTGTGATCAATCATACGAAGTCGACATTCATAAGTCCCCAACATGCACTAGCAATGAGCCATTTTTGGGCTGAACGTTTGTAGCAAAATGAGGCGATGGAGCGACTGGAATTTACTAATAGCATCCAAATTCGTGTAAATTGGTGCAGACAAGAAAAAATAGGCTGTAAAAAAAGAATAGTTGCATTCGGTTTTACAGCACTCAAAATCACAATAGGCAAGGACAGCCTACCAAGGAGAAAATTGGACAATACGTTTACAGAAAGCACAGACGCACGAATAGAAACCACCTCGTGGGATGTAAATTAATTTTCCAGTCTGCGAATCCCATCCTGGACGAACACACACAAACACACTAATAGATAGGCTGAATGACTCAAAAGGCACCGCACCCGATGATGCAATCCCTGAGTTGCGTTAAAGAGGAGTGGGTTTGTGCAAATGTGTACAACTTGCTTGGTAGGCTGGCCGGTTAGTAGTTCAAGAATAGTATGCGATTGCGAATCACATAAAAAGGTTCAAACGCGTCGTACGAATAGTAAAAAGCAGAAAACAAATGAATAGGAGAAAACATAAGTTGCTTGTATGCTTAAGACAGCACGCACACACATACACACACAATGCAATGCACCTAAGGCAGTGAGGCAGGTAGACTTGTATACAGGATGGTGATTATCTTTGACCATTGAACAAGGTGCACTCCATTTCTGCAACCATGCAATCAGGAAACTAGCACCATTTCCACGAACAAGTATACACATTGTAGGGACACACTGTTAATACAGTTGTGGTTTTTGTGGTAAATGTGCGTGAATAATGGAAATTTGAAAGAAAAAGATACCAAAATTCCTGACAAAAGTTCACATGAGGTAGATCATTGCGGAAGATACCCGAGAAAAACAACGGCTGAGCTAAGCTTTCCGAGAAGCCAAACTTGCAGATAACTATGAAATAACCAGGTAGTGTTAACTAGACTAAACTTGTCCCAGTGAAAGCACACACGAGGTTGAATAGTGGGATCAGAAGAATAAACTGTGGATACAGGACCGGGCAGCCCACAGGGCTGAACGAGGCAAAGAAAATTCCTGAGAAAAGATCTAACACAAAATAGCAACAATAAACGGAAAAGGAAACATTCCCTGAGAAAAATGTGGCAGTATTGTCAAAAATGTGAATAACTGTCTAGTGGTCTTTAGGGGAAAGAACGCTGTGACCAAATATGTTCAGACCATAAAGAAAAGATGAACCAAGCCAAACGGTCAACTTGTGTAATGGATATTTCAGGTCACTGTGTTTGACCAACAATAAAGGTGTGGCCCTGAGATGGAGAGTAAGTAAGAGAACTCTCAGCAACTGAAGTCGCAGTGGGTTTACCAATATTAGGAATGCTGAGAACAGCGTGAATAAACTGCAAGTTTTTATGTAACAAAGTGAAACGGAAACAAAAACTGTGGATATGAAAAGAAGACGAATATGCAGCATGTTTTTACTTGTACCTGAGAACAATTTGTCAACCCTGAGAAAATACTAAAATCCAAATTGAGTGGAAATCGGGAGCAGCGCATGACAGCCTGTATGAAGCTTTCCATATAATACTAAGTACGTAAAATGGAAGACGTCAGTCTTCAACTGAGGTGTTCCGTCAAGTACAGCTGGAAAAGCACACACCGAAACTCGGGTCTGACAAGCTTGATCAATAGTTTTCTGAGAAGATTACCGATAATAAACCGCTATCACATGATCGGTAATTAATGCACAGTTTGCAGAAAAGTCAATGTAAGGTTTGGGGATGCTTGGATTGTCTGCACATAGTGCCGTATGGCTTAGTGACCTGAAAAACAAACAAGCAGTCTTTGTGATTGAACAATCAATTGCCGAGGAGGTTGTACACGAGAATGTATTGCACCAATCAGAATGAGTAGGGTGCAATGGGATTTTTTGAGATAGGCGGACAACTTGAACGTGGGAATTCGATCCAACTGGTAAAGGCAAAGGGGATGGGATCAGGTATGGCGATTGCACTGCACGAAAACCAAACCACAGCAAAATGGACGTCCCGAAAGTAACGCAACCCAGAAGCAACAAGGTGTCACTGCAAGTGACGTGCGTAGACCAGTTGTTTCACTGTAAGACGGGAGGTATGTAGCAACACGAGAAGTATGGTTAAACTTCACTGACGGACGTGGATGTTAGTATTTCATTAAACAAAACATAAAACCTATCCACAGAAGTCACAGTGAACACAGTCTACTACCTCATGGATGAATACACCGAAGAAATTATTAATGGATTTACGTCGTTGACAATCGGAGGTCCCCTCATTGAATATTGACATTCTGATCAATTTCGTTCATATGTGGAGTAATAAAGGAATGTTAGTAGTCCGTACATCATCATCATCATAGACAACAATACCTCAATGATTCACACTGAGGCCAAACTGCCACACAACCACGAAGAAAAAAGCAAACCCTGTTTGGGATGAAGAGGAAAAAAGAAGAGGACGAGAAGGGGCATAACTACTAAAAGTAGCTTCGTCTATATTCAAACATTTAACATCAAGGTGCTTACACCTTGCAAATAAACAAGCTATAGGTGAAAGTAAAACGTCACCAACAAGACAGCTTCCTTACGATTTTTACTGCCCCGTGTAATTAAATGCTCTCATCACACAGAAAACTGGACCAAACAACAACAACATTCACGCTACTGAGCCCGATTGGCCACCATCTCAATTAACAACTCCAGCCACCGACTCTGTGAACGCGAGGGCCCCAGCCCGGTATATGGAAACGTTCGAACATTGTACTTGGTTTTTCGTTTAGATTCACAAGTTAAACTACTGGTATTTGATCACATCTTACATAGACACACAGAAGCTTTCAATCACATGTTGCCCCGAATACGAATTACATTTCGGTGCTCACTCTGTGAACATGCCAACCTTTTAGCAATTGGCTTCACCACATCGAAGATAACCAACTTATTACGTATGAACGTTCCAAAACGATTGCTCGCGAGTAATGCTAAAACATTTTACTCCCAATAGTGTCTCTCGGAACCAAAGTATGAATGATATGGCTTGTGCTGGGATTGTAGAATACACTCAAGAATGTAACATGAAATGCAGCCCTAACTAATGACTTATACGAACTGTTCACGAGACGTCATTTCTGTTTGGAGTTGAACGGACAATACCCAAACTGTGATCAGACACATCGTCCGGAAAGAAGTTGAGTATTAGTCAATGACACGTTATGAAACCTTGAGGTTCTTGTGGCACATCTTTCTGGCATCTACTTTTAATTTGATGTGCAATCTAGTCTCAGCACATCGCACTAAGTCTACCTTATATAAACATGCCTAATCAGGAGCGCAGTACGGTCACTGGAACAACCCAATGAGTGTAATCAATCATATTTAGGACTCAGCAGTCACGTTGGATAACATACCATTAAAGCATTATTCCATGAGACCGGAAGCAACTGAACCATCCTCCCGCTCCTCTTGCATAATCAGAGAAGTAACAGCATTCATAGTTGTGGCATTTAACACCATATCAGATGTTTCCGGTAAAAGTCGACAGTTGCGGATCATGTGATCCGAGCGCATACGTGTTTCACCATCAAGCTCCAAGTTGGATGGGACTGCATCACCACCGTCCGGAGAATTCCACGATGCGTAACTCGTCTCATCTAAAAGTGGAGGTGTGGAATCCTGAAGAATTGGTAACGGTGTGCTTGGCCCGGAAGGTGATGATGATTGAGATTCATTCTTGATTGCGGAAGACAGTAGGCTTTCTGAGTTAGACATACTGCGGATTAGACTTGGGACAGCAGAGGAAAGTGGTTTAAGAGCAGGCGGATTCCGTACAGAGGAATCTTCAAGTGCGTCTGCAACAAAAGAAGACGGAGCTTTCTGCAACTGGGGCATCGATAAAATTTGGTGTTTACACTCCATTGACAGTACGGGAGCACTTAAGGCTGAACAACCGCTGGGCGAAGACCCGTTTCCGGGAGAGCTGGGAGTTCGAGATGACGCGAACGTGTTCGAGTTAGCTGTGGCGTAAGAGGTGGTAGAGGTATGGAAACTAAACTGCGAACGTGGTTGGCTGCAATCGGATGCAGGTGAACATGCCAGGCTTGATGCAGTATATGTGTCTTGAGGACCTCCCAGAGTGGTCGGTCTCTGATTATGCTGCTGCATGTGGCGTTGGGATGCCGAACGTAATTGGGACTCTGAAGCAAAATGCTGTACAGTGCCCGAGGAGGGCCGGGAGTTTTGCAGTGCCCCGGAAGTGTAGTATTCTCCATTCGATCCGTCTGGGACTATATTGGAGCCGGAATTGACCCTGGCCACACTAGGGTAGTGGTGATGAACAGCTTGAGGAACGGGATGTGCAGCTGTACCGTAACCTGGATTGGACACACCAGTTCCATTGTAACCGATGGTGTTAGCATAGATTACGCTTGATTCGACGCACGTTCCGTACGGGTTTACAGAAGATTGTGCTTGAAGTTGTTGTGCCGAATTGGCAATCATTACGGCAGCCGCGGCAGCCTGAGCAGACATCGTCGGTATGACAGCGTTCGTTGCAGTGGATGGCACGGTCTCTTCGTGTGGAATATCGTATGTTTCCGCGTACAACGGAGCCAGTCTAGTTCGATACCAATTCTCCCGATACCAGCGAATGCTTAATTGCATGGTTTCCCCCAAAGTTGCAAGTTGGGTGATCGCGTTGCGTACCTGTGCCAGAATGGCCGATTCCCCTGGCCTGTTGCGTTCCAACTGCATACGCAAAGCTGCAATTTGTCGATCGTGCATTACGGCCACTTTGTTTGGTTCAGTTAGACCGCAACGATCTGAAAATTATGGGGAAGGTTTAGAGATAAAGGTCCTACAGATTCAAAACGGCAAAATGGTATATTACACGGAATTTAAAAACGACTACAGTTCCAATCGGAATTATTCGACCATCTCCCACTCATCTGATGTACTGCGTGTACTGACCAACAGCACACATGCTTAGCCATAAGATGTCTACTTTCTGATAAACCTAACGGTCGGATTGTCAACATTCCTTCGTCGTCTACAGAGATATAACTGACGTACACGGAACTGTTTCGACTGTGTGAAAGATCCTCTGAAGAACGATGAACGCTTGACCTACGTTGACCTGGTGGTGGCAGTCCGCCGATGAGTCACAATTACAATGTGGAATTGTTCCCATCCAAGTTGAATGATGTCCACTGTTCAAGCAAGTGACGAACTGTACGACGGGCGCAAACACAAGAATAAGTGGTTCGGTCGTATTGACTCCAAAGAGAGAAGCAACATGCTGGCGACTCAACCAGTGTAGCTCCAGGTAGATGAGTTGTTTCTAGCTCCTTGCATGCATTCAAAGCTGAGTTCATTTCTCATATTTAGTCAAAAAAAGCCGCTTGATGTTGTAATATTTCCACCCAACTCTGCTAAGTGTGTCCTAAGCTAGAGTGTTTCGGGAGTTGTCAGAACAGTCAGTAGCTGGAGGTTATTGAAATCAAGATGGTCAACAGAGCTCATATGGGGATGCAGAGTTTAAAAAACGTGCCGTGCAAACCGTCCTGAACTTGACTGTAACCTCAGGTGGTTCAAAATCATGTCCGAACTTGGCATACTAGGACTTAGTATATGACCTTAACTCGACCTCACAAGTCGTTCAGGCCGGAGTGGTTCAACTGTAAGTCATAATGACTGTGATTCTTTAATCAAACCAAATCTTGGTACCTAAATGACTGTACTATCGCCTACAGTAAACGAAACTGTTTGTATGCCGGGTTAATTTGCAGGGTGAACTAAAACTGACCGGTTAACCCCAGAGGTATGATAGTTTCGGGCAAACGATGCCACCTACGCACGTTCATATTGGAAGTGCGAGCAGCGACAGGGCTGATCGATTGGTGATTATACGTACCATATCAAAAGCTTTCCCGCATGATAGAACCTGGAGTGTTGTATGCATCAATGGAATGTACACAAGTGTCAGGTCGTGCTGTAAGTCGCAAAAATGTTCACTCCCTCTGAAACAGTACACGTGAACTCAGTTTTGGGATGGAAAAACCTGTTCCAGACGCTCTGATAGCCAAACAGGCATTGAAAATGGATGGTGTAGAAACACAAATACCCTCACCGAGCAGTCCGCACTCACCTGGTTTTGTAAGAACAACTGCACAGCACAGAGCAATCTCAGTGTCGTTCAACATTAGAACGTTGAAATTTTCGGAGAATGTGAACATCATGCACACGACACTTGGCTGCAGGATGAAATTCAGAAGGAAGAATATCAAACACCGTACAAACAGCATTCCTACTTATTTAATACAATGTCAGTATAAAAAAAATTGTGTGTAATGGCACTTTCAAAATCCGGAATAAAAGACCATACACGAACAAAGGAGCCAGTCAAGTGCTCGACTGTTTCTTTACAACGTATTGAATGTTACAGTTTAGATATAAGGGAATATTCCGTAATTAGGTACCACTCTCTTCCCTTTTGGCGCTTCCTAGCCAGAGCATGTTCTTCTCCCAAAGGCTGTGTGTCAGTTACGCATCTGTGTGAGCCACTGAAGTGTTGCTGCCCATTGCGATCATCTTGGTGAGCAGTATAGTGCGATTAAGTTTCGTTTAAAACGTTTGTTATCTATGCCTGTAAATGATGCTACCTCAATTCAAATCTATCACATAAAAGTAGACAGACCACGGAATAAACTAAATTAACCGGTTGCTTCAGTGGTGCATAACGCGTTGAACATACGTGTTTGCACCACATTCCGTGAGTTGTAGGCTACCGTTATCTAGGGCCCTAACACTCTGATGAACTAACGAATGCTGAATACTGTTTCTATCGTTCGGTCTGTAACATGATTCTCATGATACTTACAGAATTCCCCACCCATAGCAGACGTCACCGAAACAGTACTTACTGGTGCACGCGATCTCACATCTTGCATTCATGGGTCGTTGTCATCAGATTCATTTATAAATTAATGTTGAGGTAGCTAATCAAGTAATCGCATGAGCAAAAACGGCCAAATAAGCATGAACACATCTGGCCTAAGCAATATCCTATTAATGTTCCTGATGACTATCAAATTATCCTTAAGATACACGTGGGAAGTGGGAGCCCTACTCGGGTATGCCGAAAATAGGTTAGAAACTTAATGAAGATTCACATCACCATTTCTTATTTATTGTTCTCAAAAAGTAGGCTCATATGAGTTAACATGGCTTACCATCAGATAAGAAACCGACTCACTCTCTGTCTGCTGATACACAGGATACTGTTTACTCCTTTTTCGAGGGTATTATCATACCTAACCTTCCTGGGACTTGATTGATGTCAGTCATCTGATCAGATTTCTTGAAACCGATCTATTCTTCGAAATACATCCGTTAGTTCCAACGGCGAAGTAAATGACGGGCTTTCGTCTATCTTCTGTCTGACATGGTGCCACAAACGTTACCAATGAAGTTCAGATATAGGGACTAAACAAATACTGTTGTTTGGAGGTGTGTATGATGTACACTAAGTGTTTAAGATCAACTTGCGGGTAAACTGTAGTTCCGAGACACGGGATTATTCATTTTAGTCATCATAAACCACTTGCTAGTTTGTGAAAGTTGTCCACATAATAACTATGAATGTTCGTCTATTTTTTAGATGAACTGCGCAACAACTTGAGTTGACTTGCCCATCAACAATATGAACCAGAACTACAACGCCCTTGACACTTCATTCGAGAGCACTTCAAGCAAGCGTTGATCCACTGCTATTTAGCACCAAATTACAAATTTGTTACCAGGTGGCCTACACCATTCTCAAACGCTTATTAGCATAAAAACAATCGATTCATCTATTCCAACAACTACGTCTCACATAGCAACTCCTCATTATCTATTTCAAACGGAGGTTCTGATTATGTTCAGTTACTAACGTGCCAAAATGAGCCGCACAGGGCGAAAAACGAGTTTATTGGTCGGACGTAAGACTGCACAAACAGAACTGGGGAAATCAGCTGATGCATGAAACTATGGATAACTGGCTGTCTTCGATAACTTCTGCCATTTTTACCATCTCCATTTGGAAGGCTTTTCATTTCCCTTTTAGTCAGTTTCCATAGTACATTTCCAATCCATCGAGTAACTCATCATCTTGACGTCAGTATACGGACAGAAGTTTCACAGGTAGATATTCATGCCTCGTACATGCCGGTAAGTCACGAGGTCAGCTTTATCTTGCGGTCACATAAATTACTTGCTGCTTAGATCCCGTAAATCACCTATAAACGGTTCTATAAGCCTTGAACCAATCACATGAATCAGGTATATGAACCATGCTGCAGACTAAGACAAACTCTGGGACTCTCCCGGAAACAAAATTGAAGGTTATCAAACAAAGACTTTTCAAAACTCAAGATGTAGTGACACACTCTTTTAAGGTTAGATATGACGCTTCATTAAATAAACTTTATTACGCACAATAAAATCGATCACGATAAGTTCAGAAAAATCGTTGTCATGATGAACAGGACACAAGATATTAAAGCTTTCAACAAAGACTATGTTTCACTGACCGAATAGACGAAATCCAACTCTTGTTTCGTCACTTGCTTCCCATCTGCCAATGTCAAGATGCGGTCTGGCATGGATACAAGACGAGCAGCTTGCACCATCCAAACTTCGAAGAAAGCTGCCTTGATCAACACCAACTGATCTGGCTGACCCAGATGGCCAAAATCTGGCAGACGCTTCGCGAATTCCACCACAAGTTGAATGCTTGGGGCTAGTAGTTGGCTCAATTCCTCATGCATACGCAATCGATGTTCGTCCACTTTTTCCGGCCAAAAGTCACGTGTGGCAGTTGACTGTGAAGTGGGGGAAGGCAGAAGAAAGTAGGACTTAGTAGAAAAAGAGTACAATATAAATTGTCTGCACAAGCCGTTGTCTCACTTCAGTGTCTGAAGTTGAATATAACTATCAATGGATGTTCAAAACAGTAGAGAACCAAATCGATAGCGCTGCATATTCCACACATACAGAGAGAGAGAAAGAAAACAACAACAAAGATTAAAATGTGTACAAATCACAGACTTGGCCACAATTGCCAAAATAGGCATCCTATTACCTGTGGACTATGTGATCACGCTTTCCACATTGTTAAATCACGTGGAATGAAAACACGAACGGGATTGTATCAGACCAGACTGCGCACACGTACCCACACCCACACATATGCACCCAACGAGTACGAATGAGTGCCTCCCAGTCATGGATTTATTTTTATTGGTATGAATACCACAGTTTATGGCTTAGTGATGGTGATGACAGTGGCGATCGCCGCATACAAAGGACATAGAAAAACATTCCACTTGAGGCGACCAACCTAAAAAATGTGGCAGACAAAAGGAAGAATCATAAGCTGGTCAGGATGTGTTTAACCATCATAATCCAACTTTCTAAGCAATTCACAAATAAGTCACAAGAATAAAAATCCTTGTTGGAAGTCAGAATAGGAAAAAGTGGCGCGTTCAGTTCTGTCGACAGACAAAGGTTAGAGGATGCTGATTCTAGTCTGTGTAGTCACACACTATCGAAAAATAGATCACGATACACAAAAACGATGCATTAAGATGTACAGAAATCCACTTGGATATGTTGTGACTGTAGAACTCTGCGAAATAGTGATGTTCTAATGACCTTGATCAAATCCACATTGGATGAAGTGTGCAATTCGCCGAAGCCTAACCGTTTGATGGTGTTTGAACAAAAATAAATATTCAACAGGGAACGACACCAGTACATTACAAACTGAACGCCACTCACATTGAATCGCACCTTGCAAATTCATATATTTTCTGACTGATTCACACCGAAAATCCGGCAGACTGAAAGGCATGATTTTATTACATCCCGTTATTGCTACAATCGTTTAAAGCATCATGGATTGAAGTTTAACCTTTGTGCTTGTGAGACGAACATCACTGGTGATTCGAACGTTGTCAAGCAAGTCCAGGAAAGTTGACAATGTCCGTTTTCACTTAAACATCTTGATCCTTGGGTCATAAAGAACGCTTATCGTATATTCAATCCAAACATTCTGAACTCCGTTCATAAGCGATCGCGCATTAAAAGTATAATATTCAATCGCGACCAACATGAGGCCAGCTGAGTAGTGTTCAACTCACTCGCTCCTGAGCACGAGGTCAGTGGTTGAATTCTGAGTCTGAATTGGTAAATCCCTTATTGATGAAGCTTAACAAAACCAGACTGGAGTCTAATGTTATCGTTCTAGGTGGGTTAGCCGAACAAGTTTAGTTGAACCGTTAAACCTGCAACCAAACACCAGTAGTGGTCAATTCATGATAAGCAAGCTCCAGCAATTGCGACAAATTGTCAGTCTATCAAAAAGTTGTCTATATCAGTGAAAATTCACTTGTTTTTGACAAACTTCAGCTAACGGGTTATATCGAGTAAATCAGAGAACTGTCAAAATTGCATGGTTTTGCGTTCATGACACAGACCAACAGGTATCGATAAATCAAGGACTGTAGGTCTTGTTTATCTCTCCGACTGCACCCAGAGACTCACAAAGTCTATAATTCAAAACGATGGGAGAGATGGTGACTGATCTGGTCCAGCCACGACAGGGTTAGACCTGCTTGACTAAAATATCCGTGAAACAAGAACACCTAATTAAACGATGCAATGCAAATCACAAGGATAACCCATAATCACTAGATGACCGATAGCACGAGGCGAGCGAATGTGCATAGATGTACAGTAAGTCCGCAAAAAGCATTGTTCTTTTCGCGTAAGGTCCTAGCTGGTTATTAGATGTCCATTTTTCAACAGCTCATCTCTGTCAATCAGGAGACTAATGACTACGATTAACGAACTTCACTACTAGCAAACTAAGCAGATAACTCTACCGTTCACTAACCAGTCGCTTTAGGTGCTGATTTATATGATTTGAATAACATTCGCATTTGACCGGAATTATCCAATTCATACAGGTCTTCCCGAAAGAAGGACTAGAATCGAGTTCCACTTTTGTTAAGACTCCACACTAGTGCACATCTCTGGTGTGACGGGGAGTCGACAACAAAACCAGGACCGTGTACCTGTAACAACAAATAGAGCACAACTGTTTAAATGAGATCGCTGATTTCAACTTGACTGGAAGGTCGTGGTCGTAAGTTTATCGATTGGCCTTCGCCATTACGTCCCATCTCGGGGTGAACCAGCACCCTGAGCAACCGAATGTAACTGATCGTTTCGAACTGAGAATTCCATCGTGTCCAATCTGACATCATTAGTGAGGTGACCAGCGAAATCGCTACGTAAGAACGTGAGTCAGAATTCACATTCCTGCGGGGGCAAGGATCCGGTAAGGTTGAAACTAGAATCTAGCACTTCTCTTAGAAAGGTTCTGACTGACAAATCTACCCTAAAGTAAAACCTACGAACTGAAGGCTTTTCTATGGTGTTATTCTATTCGTGCTTATTTTTTAACAAGTGGATGCTCCGTTAGAATTCGGAATTGCTGATTTGAGACAAATCAGAAGAAAAACAAGCCGGACTTAAACTAATACGTGAGAGTGTTAGCTTTGTCAGGTGTAGCTTCTACGTCAGAGCTCGGTTGTTTGTTTGCAAGGTGTACGCACCTTGAGGCTGAATGTTTGAATATAGACGAAGCTTTTTTTAATAGTCAAGTCCCCTCCCGTCCTCTTTTCTTCTCTCTTTCGGTACATCTTTGCTTTATTTTCATGGTTGACAGTTAAGCATCAGTGAGGATCACTGATGTACTGCTGTCTATGATGACGATGATGACATCAAATTTCCGCAAAAGTTGGAGCCGAAAGCAGCAGTGAAGCTTGACTTTGGTCAGTTGTATAGTGTACATGCATTCTGGTCTAGTTTATGTTTCACGTTTCTCCTAAGAAACGACATAGGACTTTGACACTTACGCCGATGCAACTTTACTCTTGCCGTTCCAGTGTAACTCATTCGAAACACACTGATGTATACAACGAATAGAATCCAGAATGACTAAAATATGTCTAGCCCATATGTAGGTCCTGACATAAAAACGGTGGGCGGAGATAATGACCATCTTTGGGGATCTCGTGTGTGTTCCCCGTGCACGCGCGGTGTTGAATTGGGTAGAGGTGACCGCCAAGTGCTATACGTAGGTCGAAGGGTCTGCCAGTCGACCGGCTGTCTGGTCAGAAATCAGACGGTCACGTCAATTGGGGATAGATTCGGGCTATACGGCATTATCTCTTGCTTTAATGCGAAAAGCAGATGCGGCTGCACGTATGGTGGACATGTACAAATCATCCATATCTCAACCACACAAATGTGGTAGAAAAAGGGATAGGGAAGAAAAAGAGACGCACAGTAATGACAATCAGAGGGCACGGTGTTACTGTAGCAAAACCATTCGTTCTAACATAGTGGCTCAATAACTTCACCTGGGCTGGGATGTCCAACTGCCTATGATATCATATCTTCATGGTTAAACCGAAAGTGTAGTCATCACCGAGAGACGAGTTGCTAAGACCTAATGTGTGTGCAAAAATGTACTGGAAGCATGTTTTACACGCCGATAAGAGCCCCGTAGTCAACTGACCAAACAGACAGTAAAGGGGCGTGACAGGGATGAAAAGACCAGTCCTATTTGGCGAGCTAGACAAAAGCACATGTGGGTTCGAATCGAAACTGGCAGTCAGCAAGTCGACGTCAATAAATCAGCGACATTCATCAAGATTTTGCTTTGCGTAAAAAACAGTTTTTACTGTGGGAAGTCGAGTAGTTATGCTGTGAATTTTTTCCGTACTTTGTACGTCTACCCATCGATGTGTGCACATACTGATGTTCTCAACAGGCAAACGGAACAGGTGTGGTTTACCCGAAGTCACAAGTGCCAAAGATGAGTGCACGGATATGGAGTGCAGTCTACCGAAATAGCAAACGGTTTACCAGTTTCAGGCCATCATATTGTATAGGGAAAAGAAAACCGAATAACAACGTCTATCCATTGTTAATTCACTAAACAACTGCACTTTTCTGCCTCCAGTGTACAACAACGTCATGTTCAGTAAAAGGTAAGCTTTGGAAAGGTCTAGATTACTTGAAAAAATTCTTCGTTTATCATTTTACGAGGCAATGTGATACAAAGTGCACTCCGCCCTTTACAACACAAAGTGATTGTTGCCGTATGAGAAGCGGAGGATTTGTATTTCCAAATAATCCTAACATAGACAACAGTTGTCGCGATACTGCAGGACAGAACCGTAGACGGTATCGTAGGTGTCGATCTAGGGCATACCATGAAGAAAAGCAGGCTTGCCAAAAAGCCCATTCTTAACGGATCTATCTTCTTCACATTGTATCATGTAGTTCTTGTTTTCAAGTAAAACTTAATATTTTTTGCTTAGCTAATTCATTAGCAGGTCGTAGGTAAAATAACTAAACGATAGTTTTCATTTCTGATGTGTGACCTGTTTACCTTCTGTCAACAGTGTTCCCGTCAATAAAACAGCCCGATCTGATTTATTATAAGTTCGGCTACGTTCGCTGGCTTCGTGAAAGATCTAGACTGTTATGCGACAATGTCCACATCAGTCTTCATACTATGATGTACTCCTCGAACATGGGTCAAAATGATCACAAATATATCCGGTCGATGCTAGTGGATGTCAACCTACCTACCACATAAAAGTCAGGGAGGCTGAGAGTGAGCCCCAAAAAGCAGATTACCCAGCATTGGAGACAACAGTTAACTGAGTATACACGTCTCAAAAGATCGCTAGAAATGAATCTACCCGCCAAATCGACCATTCTAAGGTTTAGTCCGTAAATATATTCTTCTCTTACACTACTTAAAAAGACATACCTTATCTGACTCCGTGAGGAAGTTTTCCTCCAGCAGTGTATGCAGATAATCAATACAATCCAACAACCTAATCTACCGCCCTCCTTGTGTCGACTGAACATGAATTGATCATCAGAATGAGTTACCTCAGTGTAGAGCGATCACACTATATTGAATGGTAAAACTGAACGGAATACATTGGACAAGTCATCATGCGGACTGACATAAATATGTCAGTGATTGACAATGATGTCTGTCTACCAGAAAACTAGCTTTTGTTTGTAAGTGATTAAAAGAAATGAAACTTGATACATGGAAACGGTTATCTAAGTCCAAACAATAAACGTAACTAGCAAAACAAACAATCCACTTGCAAGCGATTTGAAGACAACGTCACGTGACACCATTGCATCCCTCAGCACCTTATTTCGAACATTGTCTCAACCCCACATACAGCAATAAAATTAATTCTAATGAACACCATCAGTCTTCACATCTTCTAAAACCTGTAGCCACAAGTTGTATAAATCAAAGACCACTAGTCACAAAGATAAAAGTTATCTGGACCAGTTAACCTACTGAACACCGCCTGATTTACCATTCGCTGAATCGTTGTTTGTCTATGTTACGCACTGACCAGCCAGCTGGAATGCTGTGGTAATCAAGTATGCCATTATCCACAATGGAATTCAATGACACAGTGGTCAATATGGTTGACTCCTGAAAGCGGGACTGAAGTCTAAATCTCGACTGTGGCAAGGGTATTCCCTACTGACGAACTCGAACAGGAGTGTAACTTAGATACAGGGCCTTTTTTCGAAACAGGCTGGTTGGAAAGTCTATCGGCGGTCCAAGCTGCGACCAGATGTGAATAATGTTTAACTCGAAATTATCCAACTCCCAAACTACCTACCAATAAAGCAACAGATATTAATGAAAGTAAAAGTGGGCGATGTGCTTATCAAGCTTGAAACGTAATCGTCTGGAAGAACGATTTTCAGGATACTCACGTGGCAACCACGCCGACCTTGTTATTACTGCACAATAAATGTACAATTGCAAAGCCGCGACTGTCACACGATCTCAACCATGGTTGGGAGAATGAATGAGAATGATAACTGTTACCCGCCACCAACAGGCGCAAGATCAACTGTCTCGTTGGGTGGGGACACCCTGAACCCAAATAGCACATAGGAAACGATTGACCTTTCCTGTCAGCCCCGCCTTGACTTCAGTAGTTAGGATAAAAATTGGGAAGGCTAAAAGCAAGAAAGTGTATTACACCCGAGCGACACTTCTGGAACTAAGACCAAATACACACACATGTACAGCAGTGAACCACGTTGATTCAGACAGCAACAAACTATGCGCTTGATGGAAAAGTCAAAGCAGAAAACAGGATCATTCTGTGCGTGAAAGTAAACAACATCAATGACAGATGAACCACTGATTTCGACACAGTACATCAGGTAGCGATTCCAACTAGCACTTCTTGACTTGACAGGAGACAGCCCTTCTAAATAGAGCAATAATGACCTACAGAACCGGCGATCTTCACGGTTCGGTTGGCTACCAGCGGCTGAATTGAATGCACCGTGTGGCAGATGCTCCATCGACACTAAGAGGGTTTGGAGCAAAGCTATCTTATATCCGTGGCTAGCGGTAAACAACTTGAAGCTGTCCAAGAAGAACGCCGATGAACTGCGGCGCTGGTCACATAAGCAGTCTACTTGGTCGGACATCGCTGTAGACAACATATCAACGTTGTGAACACTTCTCCATCCACCAAGCGGACAGCAGTATGATGTAACGAGTGACGAAGATTGGCCAATGTGTAAAACTAATCCTGACATGTGCTAGATGTTAGAAATAGGTGAAGGTGAATGCACCTTCTATCGCATCAACAGGAATAAACAAACATTATTTTAGCAAATATAACGGCATTACTTTGTATCATTGTTCATCAGAGAGGATCAAGATTAACCATGAAGCAAAGGTAAGGATGTATAAGGCTTTCATCCGGGTGGTGGGATATCCAGAGCATGTGTATTGGATCTCTTTAAACAAGGAAAGTTTCTAACGGTTTTGCGTTCAACACTCAGTTGAACGGCCTTGAATTACTATCTAAACCTCACCACTCACACGGTGGCCAGGCATCTATGAGAAAGAGAACACAAACCTCAACGAACTGCATGGCCTACTCTCAAACTAACTGTTAGGTAGACCCGATAGACACCAGTAGGTTTGTTCTAATACTTTCCAAGTAAACGCACTGATAGAAAGTCAATGCGCCTGAGGGACTATTCAGACCTGAATGTTTGGACTCTGGTGTTCGTAACGCGTGCATTATGGCATAACAGAGTTAACTCGACAGAACAGAGGTTAGAATAGAAACAGATTTACGCCCTAATATGTGTGTGTGTGTGCACACGCTCAAATCCCAGTGGACCACATATAGCAGGGTGCACGTGTAAAATGGCGACTGTGTGATTGGACAGGGTGAGAAGAGGGTAGAGATGGGAGGGCGTAGGTGGGGGATTGTACGGGTTAACAGTGAATCATGACGTCACTCAAGCAATCCGCATTGGTATCGAAAGCGCGTCCGCAAGTAGGGCGCATAATAGGACTATAGCGAGGCAACGAAACAAGTAGACTACCCGAAGACGCTAAAACGAAAACAGTTCCGGTAACTGCAACCACTTACTACTGACGTCAACAACATCAACACCAACAACAGGCGAATGGCCTTATCGAGATGTCACGTGGTTTAACAAATGCGGTGTAACATAGTGACGGTCAACGACCGGACGGTTACGTGTTTAGCAACATTTACTTTTAACTGACTGGTTTTGAACAGAGAGTTCACCTAACATGCTTCATTAATAAAACCGATTACCGATTGTTCCCAAGGTATTCTGAAATTACCTGTCTAAGTTCATCAGTAGTATATACCCTCGTCCAGACAGGGAAATAAACTAAGGTGTGCAAGTGAACTAAGTATGCCTATCACCGCCTTGACAGTGTCATAATGCGCACGACAAAGAAGGCACATTTAAGCACGTGGCCAAATTACTTAATCAATCAGGCGGCTGTTGTTCCGGTCGGCAATCCAAACATCAGAAATTGGTCTTGGTTGCAGCCATCAAGAGATCGAACCAATGACAAAAGAAGCAAGGCCACAGAACGCAACGCAAACACTTTTTGTCCGATTGGTCCAATTCTGTAAGAATCTGTTGGGGAAAGAGAGGTCAACTAGACTAAGCAAATGCAGACTGATTAAACTAAGGTAAATGTGGCTCATGTCCATCACTTTATGAGTGTGTTCAAGCCAAATTGTTTCGAGTATTTCATCCCATAGGTGTTAGATGAGATGTTCAAACTTCTTTTTGACTATCTGGAATTCCTACCGTAAGTCTGCAGGCCAAGTTTAATGAGTGTCATCATACTGTCCGCAGTTGTAAAATGAACTACGTGAATCAACTCTTCTCACTCTGTCCAGCCGGGCAGTATTGTGTGAACAGGGTATTCAACCGAAAGTAATAACAACATTACGTGTAAGTACACGGATGTCACCAAGCAAGAGAAAGCCTTCAGTGAAAATTCATCAGTCTACTATCCAAGTTGAACTATACCGTTTCCTGGCGAAGGTTACTCGGGGCAGTTGAAACCATGAATATTAAAACTTCATTGTAATGTTGGGTTGTTCTCAATTCATTAATTGGCACATCTTTTCCAGCCTGAAATATCCCGATATCACATTTCTATGAGAATAGTGAGTCTCTATCAACCATCTGATCCTAACTAAACGGATCGCACTAGCGCAGTGGAACAGATTGCGGAGACGGAAATATCGCCTTAGAGTCCTAACATTGTACGAGGGTTTACGACGATAGTGTTGCCGGTTGAATCGGGTCAGCGAAAACTCACGGTATCCTACTGAGGCATGAGTGTGTTCGACAGAATGGGGGCGTATGCTCCGTTTGCATTATCTCTCCCCCTCATCGCCTGTTGGCGTTTGCTGACCCAAATGGGTAAGAAGGTGCAATAATCCAAGCCATCGCATACTGTTAGACTCCAGCGCGGTGCCTCTGTTCTCACACTCTGTTTCACTGTGCTAATGTTATCGGTTTTAGTTAGACCAATAGGGAGATGTACAGCAACAAGAAAGAAGCTGTATGAATTTCCATAAACTGACGTCGATTAGTGGAAGACTAACATCGGGACAGGCAAACGTGTTATCGTTGCAGTGTGAAGTAGGAAGGGCATAGTCTGAATTCGGATGGTTGCACCCAGAATCCAATCCATGTCAATAATTGGGTTAGTCATGAGAAACCATAAACAACCTTTGGGGCAGCTTGCTCACACGCTGTTGACCGGGCGCAAACGGTCCGTCTCACGACAAGCTTGAGTTAGTAATGCCATGAAGGTATTAAAAGTAAACTATTAAAAGTAACATTAACAGGGAATGACCACCCTCGCGTCATTCAGCACAAGCCAGAGCCTAGACCAACACCTGTCGCGGTATGACGAAAGAGAAGGTACGTAAACCGTGACACCATGGCGATTGAGAGAGGGGTCTATGCCACGCGCCTACTGCTTTTGGCCGGGCGAAAGTTAAGGGTGTCCTTAGATGACCTGAGCGTTGCCTAGACAGGCGCACACTAACCTCCAACTGCAGCTGCCGTAGCAATGCGAAGGAGTCGACGACGTTAGATTATTCGTGTGTGTATGTGCGTGCACGTGCGAAGCGACATGCGCATAGCTGCGTGCAGCCGTATCATCGTTCGTCCAAACGATCGTGTATGACTGCGCGCATGCGTATAGTCTCTGGCATAGGCAGAAATGGCGTTAGCAATCAAGACGGCCTGGTCCAAAAGCAACCAACAGTTGGTAGGGGGAGCTCTGTTTCAATGTACCTCGGTTGTCAGTGCGGACAAGAAAAACCATATACACACCACTAGAAATAACACCATTCGCTTTCCACACTGGATCCAACAGTGGACCGGTCCAGAACCGACAGCCCAACTCGGTCACCCTATCTAGTCACCAACCAAGTGCTGGTTCACAGCAGTAGATAGATCCAGTAATATAACCTTCTGTTAGATGCTTGAACTCTGTGGGTATAAACACTAGTAAAAGCTAACTAAGAGAGGAAGTCGGACCGTGCAATTTGAACCATGAGTTAATATCAGTCGTTTAGTTTGCCGAACTGGAAGGCCAATAGACAGACCGAGAAGTACACGCGTTATGATTTGTTTGTGTATACATGATTTAAACAAACTTTTACCATGTAATAAACGTGAGTAACGGTAAACACGAGCGGATATGTGTATACACAAATGTAGCGATGTATGTGCGATCGCACGCACACTAACAACTCTCGAATGTACAAACCGAAGTGAAACCAACGGAGCCTCTCTCTCTCTCCACAACGCATTGTTTACCGACTGCAATGAGGGCCTGTCAACACCTACGGTTAGACAAGCGTTTGTAACAAACAAACCAATCGGAAAGCATGGACATATGTACGTACACACACACACGGCAGTTATGGTAATTGATTTGATAAACATGGCTACACCTCCGGCTTGTTTGAGTCATTGATTGGCCTGGCCGATCAAACCAGATCGGTTTCGCTGCACAATCACCTGTGTCCGCACCCATGGTCGAGGGTGGACACAGGCCTGCCCAACAAGAACGAACACACGGCTCGGCTCGGTTACTGAGTGAGTGCTATGGTAGTGCCAGCCGCTCTAGTTACTCGTCGTCCAGTATGCTGACGACACCACCGCGTAAACACGGCTAGCCAGCGTACGAGCACGCATACAGGCATACGCAACGCGCGATCACGTGACCAGGGCTGTGGCGCACATGGTGTAAACAAACAGGACGCACATGGGGGCGAATAAATGCGTGTGCGGACCTCCTGAATGTACGTGCCAAGTTTGGATAGCATAGACTCGACAGCCGAGCAATTGCGTCGACCGTCTCCCATACAATTGTGCTAACAATCCCTTTTGGATACGACGCCCTAGTATACTGCTCTGACGCTTGGGTTGAGCGTGGTATAGGATACACTCCTTCGCGCGAACCGAATGCAACATACATGGTGTGACGGCATATTGGCGCTTTAATCGACATCGTTAGCCTAAGAAAAGAATGTGGTTTGATAAGAAGAAGCCTCGGATGACAGGTGGAAATTGAGTGAAATATCCAGAACCCTGAACCGTGTCCAAATAGAAATTGCCGTAAGGAAAGTAAACTGCCAAGTTATAAGACCACTATAAAAGTGGCCACACGAAGTCTAGTTAACAGCGCAAATGTCAGAATGTCACGTTGACATGACTGAACGTTTACCAATTAGTTGTAAATATGTTTGACCCCACGGAAAGCATTGTTCTACACGAGATTTATTTTATAGCCCATATGTACGGCATTAGCTTGTATTTGTCACTGAGGCTTGTCAACATAGGTATGTTCAAACCTGGTGAGGCCTAGAAGAAAAGTGATGACTGGACGAAGCTATTCACTTTCAGAGCTTTACGATCAACGGTGCTTAGTATAGATTGAACGGTATTGCTGCGAATTTCACAATAAAAGAATATAGTAACTTCAGTCTTTCAGGATTTCAACAAACAGTGGGTGATTTCTTTCATGAAACTGGTTTACAGCACTAAACACAAAAATAGACAATGGCAGTTATCACCGGTCAGCTGATTCAGACCTGCTATAAAAACGGTGAGGCTAACATTTGCAAATCACAACACTTTTATACGTACATGGATTAAACACGAACTTCCTCAGATTGAATGAAGCCGTTTGTCGCTGTTGTTGTTGATGCCTACTGTGTAGTTCTCCACACCGCTGAACTATGTGATCTTCGCTGAAAAACCACTCAATCATTCACTCACTATTTTTCTCGACCCAGCACAACTCCATCGAGCTCGGCAGGCTCACAGTTAAACAACAAAACTGGGTGGTCGATTAGTATGTGGCAGACGGACTGGTCAGTCACGACTTCACCACTGGAAGTTAGGTGGAAGAACAAGTATGTAAGCATGTGTGTGATTCAACTCATGCACGAGTTGATATCTGGTCATCTGAAAGGAGTGCGCTGGTCTTGTTGGATCAAACCGTCAATTATGTTAGTTGAAGAAACAACTACTGTCATTTTTAACACCAGCATTTTCATTGCAGAATGGCAGCGTATATTTGGCCGACCGATATTGCATCGTAAATGAGTGGGTCGAGTTATAACTAAAACGTTGCTCGTTTCAAGAGGACCTCATATTGACTGCGCTATTCACTTGTGCTCAATTGTTTACGGCGCTCTGGGCATGGTGTATAATCTGACATGGCGGTAGCAGATACCACGGCTTCGTGTAAAAACTCAGCCGAAAAATCATCGACATTTAACTGAGGTTATCCATGCGATCGGTAGCCAGACGTAGGTGAAATAGTAGTGAACTGAGAGTCAGGGCCATGGCTTTTTAATGTCGGACCCAAACCGGCTAACTGAACCTCCTTATTTGTTTTGCTCACAACAATGAGTGTGCATTTATGACAGATATGGACTGAGCACTAGAAACCATCGTCTTCATTTTTTTGTCCAAAAATGTCTTGAAACATTTTAATGCGGAAGATAAACGACGAACATTTTAACAACCGGTGTCCAATGAGAAACGGCTTGGAGGTATCCAGTTTTGATTGGTTGGCACAACGATCTCCCAAAATGGCTCAGGGATTGAACGTGAAATGCTCGAAGCATGAGTCCGCAGGTTAGGCCAAGAAATGTCTTATTGAATCAACTTGTGATCCAGCTCCGTCATGAAGCGTTCATCATTCATAAGGTCAATTTACTGTGCTATACACTAGAAGGCTCTAAAGATATTAGGTAAAAACATTATATTCACCAATTACTAAGCCGACGGACCCAAGCGAAGAAAGCCCGTAGGTGGTGCATGTGCTCCTGAAACTTTCTAGGTTGAAATCTTTCTAAGCGCTTGTGGCACACCATGTCCCGTACATGTCCATGTTGGAGTCAAACGTACACAGTTCTGTAGACATATGTAAGTTAGCCGAAAGTCGCAGGCGTGATGATAACCGTACTGGAAGCATGGGTAATGTGTGTGTGACCGTCACAAAGGCTTAGTCACCATCATGTTGAGCAAAACAAATTAGTGACCATTAATAAGCTGTTCTAATTAGATTTGTGGGCTGTAAACAACCCCCCGGTCACCCAGGGTTGAGATTGACCTTCCACTTCACAACGGTAGAGCCGATAACACGCAGTGACTAGTTAAAGAGACAAGATTGAACAGCACCGTCTTACAAGGTCAAGATGGAGACCAAAGCTTTGGAGTAACATTAACCATGGCAGCACGAGATAGGAAAACACTTCAGACTACACGATAACTAAACGCGCAAACAACGCTCTATAGACTGACCCCGTGGACTGACCAGACGTATGTTAGAACATGTCAAAACCAGTGCTTTTTGCGATCCTGTTGCTTTAAGCATCCGTAGCTCAGAAGCCGCACCTCAGTCACCGTACGCCAGATAAATTACAGTCTAATGATGCACAGACACCACAATAAGTGATAAACCATTATGCACAAATGGATTCAGATAGACTAATCAGAATGACAGAAGTTATTAGAAAACACTCACAGTGAGGATTGGAGATCAGAAACGTTCTGAAACCTGGAGGTGGTGGTAACATTTGTGATTTAAAATGTATGAAAACGGTCAGGAAACTACGTATCTACGTACATGTTGACCAGTGTACAATATGCGACTCCCATCATTACCAGTAACGACTACGGGATATATATATATATATATATATATATATATATATACGTTTGTGGTTGACCAGTAGGATTTTTTTGATGGTTGTCATACACAGAAAGGCACCAAAATGTACTGGATAGTTTGCAGCGCCTGGCTGGCATGGATCATATGAATATAGAGTAGGCTATTCTGGCTCTGCATTCGTAGTTTTGTACATGTACACTAACTACTCACCAAAAATGAATACAGCCCATCGATAGTGACATCGTAGTATTGATAGTTTACATGTCTTTTGATGACTACCGATCATTTTTCAGCCATGACTTTCCACCCCAGTCCATCAGCATTTGTCCACCCATTTCAGCACAGTTACATTGAGTTCGACAGTCTAATCCATACGGACCACAAAGTTAGCAATCCGCTGGAACGTGAAAGAGGTACTGAAGAGTCAAACTTTTACGTTAGGAATTTGGATGGAACAGTACGCGTACAGGTATTCTACGACAAGTGATCCAATGATATTAATGCCCCCATGTTATAAGGTGTTCATGATTCAGTCTACTTGTAGACCATTGTCTGATCAACGGAAAGGAGTACGGTCGTCGTTCGTGAACATGCCAAACTGTAAAGACAGGATACTTTATCACGTTGATGTCTGGGGTTATGGGTACAACCTTGTACGGAACTTAGACGTCGGCCGATCACTTTTAGTCTGCAAGGTCATATGATCTTAATCCCATGACAAATATTTGAAGCCGCTTTGACCGAATGACTAGCATAAACCATTAAAATGTCAGAGACTTTCGTGTGTGAAACAGACAGCTTCGAAGGTAAAATTGTAGGCAAAAAACATCACACAGCCTACTAACAACATATCAGGGTTGGTGCAGTGATCTTTGCAAAAGATGTGTTAACTCTGCATTACTAAACAAGAGCTAAGACCTCAGTATTTCCCACTCTACTTCACACTGATTGTTTTGTTTCTTGCTGTCCAGCCGTGCACGGTACTTGAAATGTGATAGTCAGTTTAGTAAAGCTGAAGGAAAAATGTAGGATCATGTGGAAATTAAATAATCATCATTGTTCAGTACGGGTTGACACGGACTGGAGAATGTACGCATATAAAAGTGGGGCGAATCGAGAACAACTAGGCACTTATATGTCTGGTTCGTACCGACTAAACGACGAGTGCCACTACTCCTGTTAATCTGATCTGTAAAACATTGGAGAGAAAAACAAAGATTATGAACCTTAAAAGTATACCAAAGTACACCTGACCGATCTCAGTTACCTTCGATGGCCAAAAATAGTGCATCCACCCCATTTGTATTAAGACAGATTGTCATACCTCTGCTCTCCAATTCAAACAGCCCTGCACTGAGAAGCAGAAGTGACGAATGCTTGTAATGTTTTTCGTAATCTGTACTTTTGATATAATTATATACTTGTAGAACTAAGTATACAGGAGTTTCTAACATGATACATCTCCCCGGGAAATAATTAATTACGCAAGCTCACAGACGTCTGTGAGCTTATGAAAAATAGGGTTTTATAAGCATATTATAGGCAAATGTTGAGCTAACAAACGTACATTTACAAATATATACGGAGCTAACCAATTATCGCGGCGCTCTGATAGTGGTGCACCAGTCCATCCATTCACGGAGAAGAAACTTCAGGTTGCTATCTACCACTACCTGTGTACAAGTCAAAAAAACCTCCCATACTTAACTGAGTAGTGTACTCGACAAGTTCGCTCCATTTTCGATTGAAACCAACAAGTTTCATTTGGAATTCCGCAAACTGCAGTGTGTACATAAAGAAATGCAACGAAAATCTTCCATTAGACACATTGCTTAAGAAACCTCTCCCGTGACTCCTGTCGAGGTGATCTGGCAACTTGAGTGGCACTCAAGGAGGGGCTGTGGCTTGGTGTTTAAATATGATGATAAGCAGCGGCGGCCAATGAGGCAATGCGTTAACACCTAACAAAGAATGCTACTACTCGTCTGGAAGGAAGTGTGCACTATGAATGGGCCGTAACAGGAGGGGAACTTCAGTCTAGGGTTTCTTTTCGAAATAACCGGCTGAAGAACCTCAGCGATAAAACCTAGGATGAAATATGAGTGGTGCTCTAATTTTTTCTACAGACACAAGTCTTGATAGCTCAAAATTCTTTGCTATTCAGAGTGGTTACGAGGACGACCTGCTATTTAACTGACTGTGTTGAAGGATACACATAGAATATTCAGTGCAGTAATTGGAAAGGCATGTGGTCACACATGCATCTGTTGGTACCATAACCGTGTACTTCAAGGGTTTGTGCCTTTGGCCTTTTTGTGCCTTTCATTTCCAGCTGAACGGTCAGACGATCGTCAGTTGTAGTTCATAGGGCTGAGTGACCACTCAATTCACCTAAAACAAATTTCTCTCGAGGGACATTCTTCATTGGATAAACCATTCTGACCTAGATGAGTCGGACTTGGATCATCTTGAGACAGGTAATCCCCGCGACACACAACTGTATAGTCACATGTCATCGTGGTTACGAAACTAACTAAGATGAGAACTGTTAGTATAGCAGTGATCGGAATTTCTTTCTTATTCACAAGTGAAGCCACGTTGAGTAGTAAGTGAAAAAAATGTCGCAATACAAACAAACAAACTAAGCGCGTTATCCGATAAGATCCACAAAAGAAGGTATTTAGTATACCTTTAGAATACTATCCAGACGATTCGTCAAGCATCGGTACCGATTGTCGTTAACATTTTCTGACTTGGATGTAGAAACGCATTAGGTGATTACAATGAGGCGTACATCCGCCACGTTAACAGATCACCTGTTTTTTATAGGGGAACAAAACTCCGAAAGGACAACCCTTATTTCGTAAAACAAAAAGGTAAATCGACGGTTTACCGACTATGACTGTCACTCTGTTAGTTCACAATTGGTGACCCGATAACCAGGTTATCCTAATGAATTCGTTTTATTTAAGGCGTCTGACAGTTCACCCTAATTTTGTAGGCAGCCAAGTAACAGCAAGAACAGTTGGTGCGATAAGGAAGATGTCTAAATCCTCACGTGGATCAATGATTACTTTAGAAATCATTGCCAGTTTGAAGATCCCAACGGCCAACCAACTATCCCAATACCAAACATTACCGTTTTCTTGAAAGGTTCTATTTTTCTACAATACACTTGTTATTCAACATTTTCGACGTGTATTCCTCAGTGACCATGTCCCTGATAACATACAAACAACGTTACATCATGGGATGGATCAAACCATTCAAATTCAGTATTTCAATGAAAAATTGTTTCTCTGGTCTTTGTCATAAACTTTACCTCGCCATTCATTTTTACTACCCGAATGCCGTCGATTCATTTGCTTTGTTGAGAGTTCTCTCACTGTTTACATGAGTGAAGTTTGATTACCTCGTTTTGAGTAAATGGCTCGTTAAGGTACCTTTCTTGCTTCCCACTTAGAATGGTCTCAACAAAGGTCGTCCATGTCTACTCAAGTTAAGCTTCTAACACGACTGAATCATTGGTCAACTACACTGGGGTTAGCTTTCATGCTTACGTTTTTCCGAATTGACTGCACAATTCGATCAATGAAAGGAGATATGTTACTGCTGAACTCTAAAACATGATTCTAGTATACCGTTTCGAAAGCGGCTGAATGGAAGTGAATGTTGAGTCTGCGATCGACCGTGTGATGTTCAATTTAAATGAACCAACTCCCAGACAATCTATCCGAAATGTTTGAAAGTTTGGCAGTTCTTGCTAGGGTTCACTAGCCTTTCCGACAACGATACGAGCGAGCGGTATTAAACACTCACGGTTTTGTTATTACGATCTATCAGAGTTTATGAGTATTTACAATTCATCCAGTTTCATTTTTTCCTGTCAAACGCATCCATCGGTTAGTAGTTGGTCGATGCACGTTGTTGTCCTACGTCAACGTACACTGTTTTAGCTGAGTTTCAGATGAATGAACGAAAATATATATTGAACTGTTCTTTCGTACTAGTTAATAATTTCAGCATCAAGGGGCATTTTTGCTGTAAAAAATAACTGGTTAGTTG